>RPOG01003381.1:13177-51356 GCA_008086565.1 Thalassoma bifasciatum
CCCCCACTTTTTTATCCCACTATATAAAAACATAAAATGACAAATAATCTTTTATCTTAAAAATTGAATGAACCACATTTTTAAAAACAAAACAGTTTTATCAGGAGAAACTCAGATGCCAAAGTTTTTCAAAATAAAAGCCTTAAAAACAGCAGAAGGTGACGGCTCTCGTCCTAAACCTGACCGTTTCAGATTATCTATCAAAAAAACATGTTTAATAAAATAAAATCAAACTTTTAATGTTAATTAATCTTCAGGTAGCTTAATTATTTAAAAACTGACAGAAATAAACATTTATAACTGTGACATCATCTTTTCCAATTGGTTCATAAAACAAAACAAACATAAAAAAACTAACAACAAACAAACCTGAATCAGCAGATACAGAGTTTTGGCACTGTTGGGTTTCCATACATCAAACTGTTGCTGCTTTAGAAATATTCAGGGTCATAATTTATGCAAAAACATGAAATTTAAACATCTGGTTTCTCAAAATATTGGAACAAAATTTACTCTTTATCTTAAATTGTAGCTTTCATGTTTGATTTAATCAGTGTTTTTACTCTAAACACAAGATAATAACAATAATTCAACATGATTAAAGCAAAATTATCTGTCACTACACTACAAAAACTGAAATCTAATCAAGTTATTATGTTTTATTTTTAGTAACATTTATCTTATTGTTCTTAACTTGAGCCACATTCACCAGACCAGTTTCTTGAAATTAGAAAGATGTCTTAAAACAAGAATCTTTTATCTTATCCCATTGGTAGATTTTTTTTATTTGTTACAAGCAATTTACACCTTATTTTTGTCTTTAAAAAACTTAAATTAAGACATTTTTATGAATTTTATGATAGAGAATGTGCTGATTTCTTATTCCATCTTTTTTTTTTTATTACAGATGTTTCCTTTAATGTCGTTTAAATCATCTGTGGTTCTTCTGTTGACTTAATTCGCATCATTTTGTTGCTGCTTTAAAACTATTCAAGGTCATAATTGATGTAAAAATATGACATTAAATCAGCTTTTTTGTAACAAAGCCTCAGATCATGTTTTTATTATTATCATTTAACATTTCCTGTCATCAACATTCTGGCCCAAATTTGATTCTATATCTTCAAAACAAAAGCTTTCAGACAATTTAATGAGCATTATTTTACCTTAACACACAAAATCTTAAAAATAACAACAACAATAATCTGTCACTAAAGGATGAGCAAATGTTTTTGTTTCATTAAATTACGGATTTTTCCTTTAATTGTGTTTATATTTTAGCTTCTATAAATTTATCAGCTGTGTTGAATATTTTCTGTCATCATCAGTTTTTGTTGAGTGAATTTTGGCACCAAAGTTTCTCCGTACATGAGGCTGGAAATTCACATTGTTTTTATTTTATTTTGAAATATTGCAGTATTTTATTTTGTTAGAATGAAAGGAATTAGACACACACACACACACACACACACACACTCCTGCCCCCCCCCCCCCCCATCACCCATATTGAATCCTCTCTGCAGTGCACAGTCATGGGTCCCCTCTGCGCATGCGCACCATCGCATCCTGCTGATCAATAAATCTGGCCCGAACTGACCCGGATTATAGATCAAAGATGATCCAGAGACACGATCCGGATCAGACCAGGTCCACATGGTCCCAGGACCCGGTTTGATCCCACAGGTCTGATCCGGATCAAACACACACTGCAGTTATAGCGCATCACTGCGGGACACACACACACACACACACACACACACACACACACACACACACACACACACTCTCTGGTCTCAGGGTCCGGGCCCAGACCTGGTCCTGGTCCTACCTGGCGCACCGTCCGCTCCTTTTCCGCCTTTTGGGAATCTTCATCTGGGATTTTATTCCGGCACAAAACGTCCTGGTCCAGAAAACCCACCGTTCCTCTGAGGGGGGGCCGGGCTGTGGGCCTCACTCTCCCGCAGGACTAAACCACCATCGAGCTCCCCCCGAACAGCCCCCGAGTCCAGACCGGACCAGGTCCCTCCTTAGACCCGCAGAGACCGAGTCCAGAACCAGAACCAGAGCGGAACCAGGCTGCAGTCCAGCAGAGTCCCGGAGCGCGCATCAGACCCCCCAGGTCCGGGTCCCCCTGCAGGTCCGCGCTCTGCAGCAAAGAGGAGGATGGATGCGGACTGGACCTGGACCTGCTGGACCTGGACCTGCTGGACCGGAACCTGCTGGACCCGCTGGGCCGGATCCGGGACTCAGAGCCGGGACTGAAGCAGATCCAGGCCCCGGAGGAGGATGAGGGTCTGAGGGTCTGTGGGTGTCAGGTTCTCCGCTCCTGTTTGTCCGCACTGCAGCTCCGCATCCAACAGCGTCAAAGCGCGTCAGCGCGCACCGCGGCCACATCCGGCCAGGACTTTCAAAATAAAAGAGTCTGGAAATAAAGGCTTTTACTCTGAAACTCTGACACGTGACAAAGAGGAGGACACGTGACCGTTTAGAGACTTTCACCTGAGCTAAAGACGAACACACACACACACACACTCACACACACACACACACACACACTCACACACACACACACACACACACACACACACACACACACACACTTTCTTATTCATCTGTTAATGATGTAAAAATATTAAATATAAACTTTAATCCAGTCTCAGGCTCTTTGCATGTTTCAAACCTTTCTAATTCCACCTTAAATAAAAATTTAATTTTTTAAATTTCTCCATTTTCTTTTGATTCTCCTTTAAAGTGAAAAAGTTTCCATTACACTTACATTTATTTAATCATATTTTGCCTTTTTATCATACAGTAAAACGAACGCCATCATCAAAAAATTAAAATTCTCCTTTGAAAAAGTAAAAAGCATCAAATTTTAATGTTAATTTCACTAAAATAACTATCAAAGGTAAAAATGACAATAAATTTTACAAAAAGGTCTTTTTTTAACACAACTGAGTTAAAATGGGAGAAAATTTTCTCTTAAAGAGACAGTTCCATAGTGTCTTGACTATTCTTAAAGAGACAGTTCCATAGTGTCTTCATGTTTCTTAAAGAGACAGTTCCATAGTCTTCATGTTTCTTAAAGAGACAGTTCCATAGTCTTCATGTTTCTTAAAGAGACAGTTCCATAGTGTCTTCATGTTTCTTAAAGCGACAGTTCCATAGTGCCTTCATGCTTCTTAAAGAGACAGTTCCATAGTCTTGATGTTTCTTAAAGAGACAGTTCCATAGTCTTCATGTTTCTTAAAGAGACAGTTCCATAGTCTTCATGTTTCTTAAAGAGACAGTTCCATAGTCTTCATGTTTCTTAAAGAGACAGTTCCATAGTCTTCATGTTTCTTAAAGAGACAGTTCAAAAGTGTCTTCATGTTTCTTAAAGAGACAGTTCCATAGTCTTCATGTTTCTTAAAGAGACAGTTCCAAAGTGTCTTGATGTTTCTTAAAGAGACAGTTCCATAGTCTTCATGTTTCTTAAAGAGACAGTTCCAAAGTGTCTTCATGTTTCTTAAAGAGACAGTTCCATAGTCTTCACGTTTTTTAAAGAGACAGTTCCATAGTGTCTTGATGTTTCTTAAAGAGACAGTTGCATAGCGTCTTCATGTTTCTTAAAGAGACAGTTCCATAGTGTCTTGATGATTCTTAAAGTGACAGTTCCATAGTGCCTTCATGTTTCTTAAAGAGACAGTTCCATAGTGTCTTCATGTTTCTTAAAGAGACAGTTGCATAGAGCCTTCATTTTTCTTAAAGAGACAGTTCCATAGTGTCTTCATGTTTTTAAAGAGACAGTTCCAAAGTGTCTTCATGTTTCTTAAAGACACAGTTCCAAAGTGTTTTGATGTTTTTTAAAGAGACAGTTGCATAGAATTTTGATATTTGACAGTTAGGATTAAAGCCAAGTGTTTATAAGGAAAGTTTGTAAAGAATAAATGAGTTTGATACAGATGATAACTCAGTTTGTCAAGAACAAAACACATTTGTTTTTAAGTGACTGATTGCTTTTTTTTTTTTTACAAAAGCTGTTAAAATCAGACAGTTTAATGGTTGAGTTGATGTTTACCTTCATTTATTGTCACAGTTTCGTTCTCCTGTCATTTAGACACAGAATCAAACTCTACAATAATAAACATCAAAGGGTCACAGTTATATTTCAGAGAGTAGAAAACAGAGAGTGAACATCTTTGACCTTAACGCCGTCTCTGCTCCATTAACCCTGAGTTTCTGCTTCATGATCCTCAAAGGTTTAAATATTGATTTTTCTGTTTCCTGTTTCACTCCCTCCGACTCCACAGGAAGTGACATCATCCATCACCATTAGTTTAACAGAAACAGTCAGTTTGGCCCAGACCTGTTCGAGGTCACTGATACATCAGGTTATAACTGTCGCTCTGTGGATCTGGATTATAATCTGGATTATAATCTGGATTATAATCTGGATTAAAGAAGCCTCAGTGAGTCCTGCTTTAATGTGACCCTCTAAATCAGGAAACAAACACAAGCTTTAAAGCAGGAGACTCAGAGTCACTCACTGGACCGTTTTCTTTAAAGAGGGGTATCTTCATAATGTCCTGTGACTTTAACACATTTATAATAATCTGGATGATCTTCAGCTCTCATCAGTGAATCTGTCTGTTTGACCATAACTCCGCCTCCAACAGGTATGCAAAGACCTGACCAATCAGAGTGAAGGGGTCAGGGGAGAAGAGAGTCTTAAAGAGACAGCAGCTCAAACCAAGTGTCTCAGACAGAATCTGGAATAAGAGTTTACTGATGTAAAGTTTAAAAAGAAATGTGTTGATGGATGGTTTCATCTCACACTCACTCAGAAATATTTCAGTCGCTAATTAAATTATTTATGACAGAAACGGTTGTGAGCGTAAACAGGTCAGAGTCACCAAAAATACATCTGCACAGCAGCAACTGCAAACATCTGCAAAAAGGAGAACACTGTTCCTTTAAGAAAACATCAAGGCACTATGGAACTGTCTCTTTAAGAAAACATCAAGACACTATGGAACTGTCACTTTAAGAAAACATGAAGGCACTATGGAACTGTCACTTTAAGAAAACATGAAGGCACTATGGAACTGTCTCTTTAAGAATCATCAAGACACTCTGGAACTGTCTCTTTAGGAAACATTAAGGCACTATGGAACTGTCTCTTTAAGAATCATCAAGACACTCTGGAACTGTCTCTTTAGGAAACATTAAGGCACTATGGAACTGTCTCTTTAAGAAAACATCAAGACACTATGGAACTGTCTCTTTAAGAAACATTAGGGCACTATGGAACTGTCTCTTTAAGAAAGATTAAGGCACTATGGAACTGTCTCTTTAGGAAACATTGAGGCACTATGGAACTGTCTCTTTAAGAAACATTAGGGCACTATGGAACTGTCTCTTTAAGAAAACATCAAGACACTATGGAACTATCTCTTTAAGAAAACATCAAGACTCTATGGTACTGTCTCTTTAAGAAACATCATCGCTGCATTATGGAACTGTCTCTTTAAGAAACATCAAGACTCTATGGAACTGTCTCTTTAAGAAACAACAAGACACTATGGAACTGTCTCTTTAAGAAACATGAAGACGCTATGGAACTGTCTCTTTAAGAAACATGAAGACACTATGGAACTGTCTCTTTAAGAAACATCAAGACTCTATGGCACTGTCTCTTTAAGAAACATGAAGACTCTATGTAACTCTCTCTTTTTAATAATCTAACACACAGAAACTGTTTTTATCGACTGCACCTTTAAAATTTGTTTTGGTTTTGAAAATATATTTCAGATGTTTCAGAGTAAAGTGAAGTACAGACTTGACTTTTAAAGTTTTATTTTGAAAGTCCAGACCGGATGTTGTGAGAGGTGCTCCCCCCTCTGCTGTGACCTGACAGGAACAGCTGGGTGAGGCAGGCGGCGCTGCTCAGTCCCACCCTCCCATCTGCACCTGAACGCACCACCCTTCATCAGGCTGCTCCGCTTTAAACGCGTTAACTCTGGTCCCTGAACGCACCACCGCGGCCCGGGCTCTCCAGGAAAACACGACCCGGGTCCGGTTCTGGTTCTGGTGTCACAGACCAGAGCTGCAGCCTCACACACACACACACACACACACACACACACACACACACACACACACACTCAGCCTCTCCGTCCGTCGCCGTGTGTTCGGCTCTTTCCGGGCTCGGTTCGGCAGGTTCGGGTCGTGTGTTCGGTTCCGCTCTTTGTTTGTTTGTTTGTTGTTTTCTTACCTGGATTTTGTTGTTTCTGTTGTTTTCCGTCCGGAGCCGAGACGCATCTTCCTCCTCCACTCCCTCTGCTCCATCATCTTCACAGCAGCATCAGCATCAGCGCACACACACACACACACACACACACACACACACACACACACACACACACACACACACACACACACACACCCACACACACACACACACACACACACACACACACACACACACACACACAGACACACACACACACACACACACACACACACACACACACACACACACACACACTTCCTCTGGAGCTCCAGCCTGAAGCTGAGCAGCGCCCCCTAACGACCCGGAGTCTGTTCCAACAGCACCAACAGCAAACACACTTTTCTATGGAAGCCCATTAATGACACTAAAAACAACAACATGAGATTAAAATCTTTGCTTTGATGAGAGATTTTTGTTTGTCCCATATTATATGACACTAAGAGATTAAAAGTGAAAATAATAAAACAAGCAAGTCAATATTTTGAGATAGAATACCAACATTTTTGATAAAAATGCCAAAATTATGGGCCAAAAAAGTCCCAATAAGAATTAAAAAAAAAAAAATTAAGATTATCAGATTAAAGTGTCAAAATTACTGGTCAAAAAACTTCCAATGACGTTGAAAAAAATTGAAATTTCAGATGAAATTGTCAAAATTTTTGGCCAAAAATAATCCCGATAGTGATGGAACTGTCTCTTTAAGAAACATCAAGACTTTATGGAGCTGTCTCTTTAAGAAACATCAAGACACTATGGAACTGTTTCTTTAAGAAACTTGAAGACACTATGGAACTGTTTCTTTAAGAAACATCAAGATTGATGAGAGAGATTTTTTTTACATAAATATAAAAATTTCAAAATTGTGAGTTAAAAAATGACCAATAATGATTCAAAATAGTCCAATTTTTCAGGTTAAATAGTCAAAATAAAGAGTTATTAAAGCCCAAATACTGAGATTTATCCTCAAAATTTTAAGGCAATGAAATTAATTTTTTTCCCAAATTTGTAGTTACAAAAAAATTGGAATAAAGCCAGTGTTTCATTCTCATTTTTGTTACTGGCAGAAATTGGTGCCCAAACTAATTTTGCAGTCAGGATTTTAAAAATATGAAATAGAATTTTTGTAATGACACAAACAAAAACATTTTTTATACCTAAATAAAAATTGTAAAACTGTACATTAATTAAGATGAAATTAAAGAATAAAGTGAAAACTTGGCTTTGCTGAGAACAAATTAAATAAAATTGTGAGATAAAAAGTCCAAGTTTAGGTTGATATAAGTAAAAATGAGGTAAAAGGTTAAAACTCCTTAAAAACAGAAAAAAAATAAAATCAACAAAGCCAATTTTTTTTTTTTTAAATCATAATTTTACTGGTGACTTTTTCAGTTTTCTCCCAGTCAGGATTTAACAACAATGAAATAAAGAAACAATCAGTTGAATATAAGCACTGCACTCAAAAACAAAAAGTTCATCAAAAATATATTTTTATATTTTTTATACTTAAATAAATGTTGTAAAACTGAACATTAATAAAGAAGAAATAAAAATCACCATTTTATGAAGCTGGAGTTTCTTCTCTGACTAATAACATTTGGTGTTTGTTTTCCCTTTATTTCTGCTTTGGTTAATCCATAAAACAACCAGAACCTTTTATATTTGATGGTTTTATAAGTTTAATTTCATTTTTTTTACTTATATTTAATTTCATGATTCCTTCATTTGCCACCAGGAGGCGCCAGAGTTTAACGAGTCGCTCACTTGGAGAAAAGCTGCTTTAACTGTTCCCACAGTTCGTCCCTGTTTTTCTTTGGATCAGTTTCAATCTTTTTGGTTTGTTGAATGTTGTGATGTCACCCCCCCCCCCCCCCCCCCGACCATGAGAACTTCCTGTATTTTCAGAATAAGAGCTGAGCCGAGGGCACAGGTGTAAATATCTTTATGTGTAAATGTTTCACAGATGCAGGTAGAAAAATAAAAGCGTGAATATGAGTCCAACAGGAGACGAGTATAAAACCTCAACGACCACACAATCATTTTTCCCTTTGGATCCTTTGGTCCTGGTCCTGGTTCTGGTCCTGGTCCTGGTTCTGGTTCTGGTCCTGGTCCTGGTCCTGGTTCTGGTCCTGGTCCTGGTTCTGGTCCTGGTCCTGGTCCTGGTTCTGGTCCTGGTCCTGGTCCTGGTTCTGGTCCTGGTCCTGGTCCTGGTTCTACGCGGAGCCAAACGTGGGGTTGGGGAAGCTCCCGTTGGTCTGAGCGTCCAGGTCGTCGGTTTCTGCGAAGTCTTCAGGATCCAGATCAGCTTCAAACATGCGCTGGAGCAAAGCGTCGACCGTTCGATATCCTGAGAAAAAAAACATTAAACTGTTTTTATTTTACAGTCTCAGCTTTAAAAGAGGGTCAGGAGCTGAACCACAGCCAGCAGGGGGCGCTCTACAACATCGGTACAAAACACATCTGTAAGAAAAGTTATGCTGCTGTTTCTGTTTTACTTCTTTCATAGAAATCAACAGGTTAAAAAAGAGGTTTGTAAACATTTCAGCTGTTTTAGCCTGTAGCTCATTTTTTAGCCTTTAGCTCATTTTTTAAACTTTAGCTCATTTTTAAGTCTGTAGCTCATTTTTTAACCTGTAGCTCATTTTTTAGCCTGTAGCTACTTTTTTTAGCCTTTAGCTCATTTTTTAGCCTTTAGCTCATTTTTTAGCCTTTAGCTCATGTTTTAGCCTGTAGCTACTTTTTTTAGCCTTTAGCTCATTTTTTAGCCTTTAGCTCATTTATTAGCCTGTAGCTACTTTTTTTAGCCTTTAGCTCATTTTTTAGCCTTTAGCTCATTTTTTAGCCTTTAGCTCATTTTTTAGCCTTTAGCTCATGTTTTAGCCTGTAGCTACTTTTTTTAGGGAAATCGAGTAAAAAATCGGAAATCGAGTAAATTTAACCTGTAGCTCTTTTTTTAACCTTTAGCTCATTTTTTAGCCTTTAGCTCATGTTTTAGCCTGTAGCTACTTTTTTTAGCCTTTAGCTCATTTTTTAGCCTTTAGCTCATTTTTTAACCTGTAGCTCTTTTTTTAACCTTTAGCTCATTTTTTAACCTTTAGCTCATTTATTAGCCTTTAGCTCATTTTTTAGCCTGTTGCTACTTTTTTTAGCCTTTAGCTCATTTTTTAGCCTTTAGCTCATTTTTTAGCCTGTAGCTCATTTTTTAGCCTGTAGCTCATTAAAAACTGTAGTTTGCGGTTTTGTCCCTGAGGACACTGACCTGACCGCGGCCATCATCATGTCCTTAAACCGCCGCACTTTAGCGTGCTAAGCTAACGGTCATGATGGCGTCCTCAGACTTCAGGAAGTTTCTGTTTCTTACTTTTTGAAGCGATCTTAAACATCAGCGTCGGTTTCTTGCTCGCCGATTGGCCGGTTCCCAGGTCGTTGTCGCAGGTTTCCATGGCGTTCACCAGGTTGTCCTCGACCTTCTCCCTGAGGGGGCGGAGCCACAGCGCGGTCAGAGAAACAGGTTAAAGAGCGGGTTAAAGAAGGTCAAAGGTTACGCACTGAACCACGGCGAGTTCCAGCTCCTCGATCTTCTTCTCCAGAGACGTCTGCAGGTCGCCCTTATCCACCGAGTACTCCACGAAGAACGCCTCCAGCACGAACGCCACGAAGATGCTGAGCCACGGGAACAACACAGAAAACAGAAAAACAGGCTCGAGGTCAGCGGTGATGTCAGCAGTGATGTCAGCAGTGATGTCAGCGGTGATGTCAGAGCGAACAGAAAACCTCAGAGTTTCTTACTTGATGATGATGATGACCACGGTGATGTGAAAGAGCACGAAGAAGAGACGCGCCGACACGTGTGTGACGGCGGTGAAGCCGCTGCTGAGCAGTGAGACGCGTTAAGGAACCACAGAGGTCAAAGGTCAAAGGTCAAAGGTCAAAGGTCAGGGACAATCACAGGACAATGATCACTAAACACAAACTGATTCAAACACAGTCTGTTCTGTTCTGCTCTGGATCTACAGGACGTTCAGTTTTATTCTGAAGTTCAAAGCTCTGTGTTTATGGACTGACTTTATTTTGAAAATCCTGGATTCACTTCCTCTGACTCTTAAACTTCCTCTCAGAGTTTTATGAACAGAACTTTAGTCACATGATCAAAGCTGTATCATCCACGCTGTGGCAAACATGGCAGCGTGTGGCGTGCGGCGTATGGCGTGTGGCGTGCGGCGTGCGGGGTGTGGCGTATGGCGTGTGGCGTGTGGCGTGTGGCGTATGGCGTGCGGCGTGCGGGGTGTGGCGTGTGGCGTGTGGCGTGTGGCGTATGGCGTGCGGCNGATAAATAAACTCAGAGTAAACTTAGATAAATAAACTCAGAGTAAACTTAGATAAATAAACTCAGAGTAAACTTAGATACATAATCTCAGAGTAAACTTAGATAAATAAACTCAGAGTAAACTTAGATAAATAAACTCAGAGTAAACTTAGATAAATAAACTCAGAGTAAACATGGATAAATAAACTCAGAGTAAACATGGATAAATAAACTCAGAGTAAACATGGATAAATAAACTCAGAGTAAACTTAGATAAATAAACTCAGAGTAAACTTAGATAAATAAACTCAGAGTAAACTTAGATAAATAAACTCAGACTCACTGGTGACGGTCGAGTTGATGATGGTGGCGACTAAAGCAGAGACAACGATGATGGTGTCGAACCTGAAAACACAAACAAACCTTTGAAACTGAAGATTCAACTTTAAAAACTTCAAACCTGCAGAAAAAACTAAAACAAACCACAAAAAGAAAATCTGCAGCTGCAGCAACGCAGCAGCAGGGGGCGCCACGCTGACAGCAGCAGGGGGCGCCACGCTGACAACAGCAGGGGGCGCCACGCTGACAACAACAGCAAACCTGAGGCTCTGCAAGCAGCTGTTACACACACACACACACACACACACACACACACACACACACACACACACACACACACCCCTCAGCTCCTTCTGTCTCTGTTTTGGCTGCAGCTGCTCAGCGCAGCAGCAGGGGGCGCTCGACTCAAACTGAAGCAAAAGTTTCTAAAACTAAAGAATAAAAATGACTTTAACCTTCGTGAACAGCTGCAGGTTTTTGTTTATTTACGTCACACACTCCTGTTCAGTTCACACACTCCTGTTCAGTTCACACACTGTGACTTTAAATTAAACAACTTTAAATAAACTCATCACTGACAAACTAATATTCTTTGATCAGACTTTTGGAGGCTCCTGACTCTGACCTGGTGATGTTTTTTTTTCTTAAACTCTGTTTTTATCTTTTTGTGTCAGACACAGAAACTTTAGTATAAACAGGAGTGTGGATGGTCAGAGAGAAACGTCTCCTCAGTGTTGTTGGTGTTCGGCTGCAGCAGCTGCTTCACTCTCAGACTCTTCAGACTCTTCAGAGTCAGAAACAGCAAAAAGCAGCAGAGGAAACAGGTGAAACCTACCTGAGACTGATGATCTGAGCCGCATATAAACTGAGGAGGGAGGAAACATCAGAGAGAGTGAGAGAGAGAGAGGAAACATCAGAGAGAGTGAGAGAGAGTGAGAGAGTGAGGAAACATCAGAGAGAGTGAGAGAGAGTGAGGAAACATCAGAGAGAGTGAGAGAGAGTGAGAGAGTGAGGAAACATCAGAGAGAGTGAGAACAGTGAGGACAGTGAGGGACAGATCAGTGGAATCAGGACGAATTAAGTTTCTCCATCTTAAGGAAAAAGTTCAAACACTCAGATCAAACAGAAACAAAGTGAAAAACTAAAGAAACGAACTGAGGAAAAATTCAGGAAAGATCAAAGACAAACTGAGGACAAACTGAGGACAAACTGAGGACAAACTAAGGACAAACTGAGGACAAACTAAGGACAAACTGAGGACAAACTGAGGACAAACTAAGGACAAACTGAGGACAAACTGAGGACAAACTAAGGACAAACTAAGGACAAACTGAGGACAAACTGAGGACAAACTAAGGACAAACTAAGGACAAACTGAGGACAAACTNGATAAATAAACTCAGAGTAAACATGGATAAATAAACTCAGAGTAAACATGGATAAATAAACTCAGAGTAAACTTAGATAAATAAACTCAGAGTAAACATGGATAAATAAACTCAGAGTTAACTTAGATAAATAAACTCAGAGTAAACTTAGATAAATAAACTCAGAGTAAACATGGATAAATAAACTCAGAGTAAACTTAGATAAATAAACTCAGAGTAAACATGGATAAATAAACTCAGAGTAAACATGGATAAATAAACTCAGAGTAAACATGGATAAATAAACTCAGAGTAAACTTAGATAAATAAACTCAGAGTAAACATGGATAAATAAACTCAGAGTAAACCTAGATAAATAAACTCAGACTCACTGGTGACGGTCGAGTTGATGATGGTTGCGACTAATGCGGAGACGACGATGATGGTGTCGAACCTGAAAACACAAACAAACCTTTGAAACTGAAGATTCAACTTTAAAAACTTCAAACCTGCAGGAAAAACTAAAACAAACTGCAAAAAGAAAATCTGCAGCTGCAGCAATGCAACAGCAGGGGGCGCCATACTGACAACAGCAGCAGGGGGCGCCACGCTGACAACAACAGCAGGGGGCGCCACGCTGACAGCAGCAGCAGGGGGCGCCACGCTGACAACAGCAGCAGGGGGCGCCACGCTGACAACAACAGCAGGGGGCGCCACGCTGACAGCAGCAGCAGCAAACCTGAGGCTCTGCAAGCAGCTGTTACACACACACACACACACACACACACACACACACACACACACACACACACACACACACACACACACCCCTCAGCTCCTTCTGTCTCTGTTTTGGCTGCAGCTGCTCAGCGCAGCAGCAGGGGGCGCTCGACTCAAACTGAAGCAAAAGTTTATGAAACTAAAGAATAAAAACGACTTTAACCTTCGTGAACAGCTGCAGGTTTTTGTTTATTTACGTCACACACTCCGGTTCAGTTCACACACTCCGGTTCAGTTCACACACTGTGACTTTAAATAAAACAACGTCAAATAAACTCATCACTGAAAAACTAAAACTCTTTGATCAGACTTTTGGAGGCTCCTGACTCTGACCTGGTGATGGTTTTTTTTCTTTAACTCTGTTTTTTTATGTCAGAAACAGAAACAGAAACTTTAGTATAAACTGAACAGAAGTGTCAGAGAGAAACGTCAGAGATAAAAATGGACCGTTGGTCTCCTCAGTGTTGTTGGTGTTCGGCTGCAGCAGCTGCTTCACTCTCAGACTCTTCAGACTCTTCAGAGTCAGAAACAGCAAAAAGCAGCAGAAGAAACAGGTGAGAGACCTACCTGAGACTGATGATCTGAGCCGCATATAAACTGAGGAGGGAGGAAACATCAGAGAGAGAGAGAGAGAGAGAGAGAGAGAGAGGGAGGAAACATCAGAGAGAGGGAGAGAGAGAGAGAGTGAGGAAACATCAGAGAGAGTGAGACATCAGAGAGAGTGAGAGAGAGAGTGAGGAAACATCAGAGAGAGAGAGACATCAGAGAGAGTGAGAGAGAGAGTGAGGAAACATCAGAGAGAGTGAGACATCAGAGAGAGTGAGAGAGAGTGAGGAAACATCAGAGAGAGTGAGGACAGTGAGGGACAGATCAGTGGAATCAGGACGAATTAAGTTTCTCCGTCTTAAGGAAAAAGATCAAACACTCAGATCAAACAGAAACAAAGTGAAAAACTAAAGAAACGAACTGAGGAAAAATTCAGGAAAGATCGAGGACAAACTGAGGACAAACTGAGGACAATTTGATGACAGTTGTAGGAAAATTTTAGGAAAAACTAAGGACAATTTTTGGAAAATTTTAGGACAGACTGAGGACGGGAACTGAGGTCAATCTCGGGAAAATTTGAGGACAAAATGAGGACAAACTAAAATGAAACCAATAACACAAATTGAAGACAAACTGGGGGCAAACTAAGGACGAACCTCAGATAAAACCTGGGAACAAGTTAAGGACACAAACTGAGGTTCCTGTGGTTAAAGAGTTTGTGTCGTGGTCGGCGTCTCACCAGTTCCAGAAACTGTTCCTGGAGAAAAAAGCTCGCGGCTCAAAGACGTAGAGTTTGAGCAGAATCTCCAGCAGGTACAGAGCCAGGAAACCCCACTCTGAGTTAGCGATCATCGGGTTCTCCTCGTCCAGACCGATGAAGACGGCGTTCACCAGGATGATCAGGTCGTAGGCGATGACGAAACCTCTGAGAGACACACGCACACACACACACACACACACACACACACACACACACACACACATTAACTCAGCCTTTAAACACTAACTTTGTTTCTGTCTCTCTCTCTCTCACTTGTGTTGGACGATCCAGCAGATGAAGCGACTCGGCGCCGACGCGTAGAGGGCGGGGCACAGGCTGCTGAGGGGGTGTGGCCTAGATTTGAGCGTGATGACATCGATGTTGAGCAGGTCGGCGAGCTGCACGAACTCCACCTTACCTGTGGGGACGGATCAGCCAATCAGAGCTCAGAGATTAAAGAACAGGTGCTGCTGTTTCCTGACGTGGCCTCTAGAGGGCGAAATAACAAACACTGATCTGCTGTTGTTTCCTGACGTGGCCTCTAGAGGGCGAAATAACAAACACTGATCTGCTGTTGTTTCCTGACGTGGCCTCTAGAGGGCGAAATAACAAACACTGATCAGCTGTTTCCTGACGTGGCCTCTAGAGGGCGGAATAACAAACACTGATCAGCTGTTTCCTGACGTGGCCTCTAGAGGGCGGAATAACAAACACTGATCAGCTGCTGTTTCCTGACGTGGCCTCTAGAGGGCGAAATAACAAACACTGATCTGCTGTTTCCTGATGTGGCCTCTAGAGGGCGACATAACAAACACTGATCAGCTGCTGTGAAGTTCAGAGACTTTAACATGACTCAGTCTGAGTTCAGCGTAAAGAGGAACAAACTTAAAGCCACAGTGATGATGATGAAGATGATGAAGCAGAAGAAACTTCCTCCGTGACGCTGCAGACGCTTCAGTGAGATTCAACATTCAACAAACGACCAAAAAAAAAAAAAAAAACAGCGGCAGCAAACTTCTACGGTGGCCCACAAGGACAAACTGAGAAGTTTTCATTAAAAAAAAAAACATGCAGAAACTAAACAACTAAATATCTCCAGTTACACACCAAAGAACACACACACTCATTATTCAAAGACAAAAATAAACAAACAAAAACAGAAATGACCAAATAACAAACTGAAAAAAAAAAAATAAAACAGAAACAAAACAAACAAACACTAAATAACAAAAACACAGAAAAATAAACAAACCCACCTGAAGATCAGAGCTGCTCCTACATCACTGACAGCTTTGCATGATGGGTAAAAACACGATTTAGTCTCATGAGTCTGTGTGTGTGTGTGTGTGTGTTTCTGTGTGTGTGTGTGTGTGTGTGTGTNTGTGTCACACACCGATGTATCCCTGGTTGCCGTGGTCACACACGCTCCACAGCAGCTCCCTGTGGGCGTTGTTCATGTCTGGTTGGACCAATCGAACGACCTGGTTCCAGTTCGCCTGACTGACCACAGGCTCCGCCCCCTCCGCCCGCCGCTCCTGCAGCACGGCGAACGCTCGCACCATCTTGTGCCGTTTGGCCCTCACCAGCTGCCGTACTTCCTCCTGAGGGGACGGAGAGATGACGACCAATCAGAAACGTCCTGAGCTCTTAAAGAGACAGGAGCAGAAACAGAGGGCGCGGTCGGCGCCGCGGCGTCGGCGAGGACGGTACCTTGAGGTATTTCTTGTAGTTGTTGTAGACGACGGCGAGGAAGACGGACATGAAGATGTAGGTGTTGATGAGGATGTAGAGGATGAAGAAGATGGCGAAGACGAAGCTGGCGTTGTACGCCGGCATCCTGTCAGAGAGGAGGACACACGGGTCACTTCCTGTTTCTGAGAAGATCCAGGACCTGACTCTGCTGCTCTGAGTCTACGTCACGTCTCCATGACAACCGCAGTATTGTGGGATGGAGGAATAAACATGAACTTTAGGAGAATTTTATTCACAAAAACTCTCTGATCAAATCTCTGAGAAGTTTCCGTGTAAAAACATTTTTATAGATTTAATACGACTCAATGATTTTTCTACATTTTACTACATTTTTACACTTTTCACCAATTTTTCTTTTTCCTTCACATTTTTTGTCGCTTTTTGGCCATTTTTGCTCAGTCTGAAACATTTTTGTATCATATTGCTTTTTTTCTGAAATTTTTCTAAAGTTTCCACCATAATATTTCTGTTTTTTGACCATTTTATTCACTTTTCACTCTTTTTTTGTCACTTTTGGACCATTTTTTAAAACCATCTCAGTTATTTCCAGGTTCATTCCCAATTTTCTGCACCACTTTTTTAAGTTTTTGCCCATTTTTGACACTTTTGGACCTTTTTTTTGCAACAAACTGAACATTTAACGAGTTTAATCCAAACTTTTTTTTTTGCCATTTTTGTTAGTTTTAGTCATTTCTACCACTTTTCACTGTTTTTCTTCCATTATTATTTTTTCTTTTCTTCACCATTTTTGCTACTTTCTGACTCTTTAAAATTTTACTCCTAAAGTTTTCTTGCCAATTTTGTTGCTTTTTGGTCATTTTAGTCTTTTTTTTGCCACTTTTGGACCAATTTCTGTGTATTTCAGGATTTATCCCAATTCAAATGCCAAATGTTGTTTCTTTTTTGCCCATTTTTACCTCCTCAAACTAAGTTTTATTTCTCCTCTTTGCTGTTTTTTCCTCTTTTCTCCACTTGTATAGTTTCTTTTGTAAAGGTAGTTTTTAACAGTTTGTCTCTTTGGTTGAGTAACTCTGGTGTAGAACAGAAAACATCTGTAGCTGCTATTCTGACACATTTAAAGGAATATTTCACTGTCTGACGTTAGAATATAACAACATTAATGTGGTTTAACCAGTGATGAGTTTCTCTGGATGTGACAGCAGCAGTGAATCATGGGTAATGAGGCCTCACATGACGTCGGGGCTGTTGGCCGTGGTGACGAGGACGTAGAGTTCGAAGACGATCTCCATGTAGTTGGTGAAGTACGGCGTTCCTTCAGCCGTCTCCAGACCTCTGCACGCAAACACACACACGTTTGTCAGAGCCAATCACAGCGCAGCAGCGTCACGCTCTCAACTCAACTCAGCTTTATTTATAAAACACTTTAACGCTACTTACAAATACGACACTATTGGCGCTTTTCCACTCTACAGTTCCAGCTCTACTCTCCTCGTCTCTACTGGGTTTGGTTCTTTTCCTCTAGCCCGACTACAGACTCACGGTGGGCGTGGATCTTATAACACAGCTGCGCTAAAGTGCTGCGCTGAAGTGCGTGCATGTTCATCTATAACGCCACACAAACATCATTTTGTACTAACATATGTGCCACCGTGGTCTTTAAAGGAAAAAAAAAAAGCTTTAAAAAGATTTCATTAAAGTAATACAGCGGCTCAATGTGGGTCGTCATGACAACGGAGGTAAACAACAGCCTGGTGCTGCTGCACGCGGAGGAAAACGAAGGAGCTGCTTCCTGACATCAACTCTTCCCTGGATCCAGTGAGATCACTTTAATTTTTGATTTTTGGGCCTGGTATAGCAGAGATTTGTTGTTGATCAATCATTCTTCTTTGAACTGGTTTTCCTTTTTGGTTCCCTGTGGATTAATGGACTGATTGGTGCTTAAAGACTCTCGTGGCAGACAGATCGCTCCTGCACCGACCAACTTTGATTTAATTTAAAAGACTCTTTAAAGCCAACTATCTTTGCTGTTAACTTCTTTTTGNACCAGGACCAGAACCAGAGCCAGGACCAGAGCCAGGACCAGGACCAGAGCCAGGACCAGAGCCAGGACCAGAGCCAGGACCAGGACCAGGACCAGGACCAGGACCAGAGCCAGGACCAGGACCAGGACCAGGAAAAAGCTGCTGCTCTGAGCCAATAACAGTGTTTGATGATGATGAGACTGATCTAAATGTTTGTTTCTCTCAGTTTGTTTTTCAGAACATTTTAATATTTATAATAAATCAAAGCTGCTCTAAGACATTATTCTGATTATTCACCAACATAAACTCAAGATGTTGAGATGAAAACATGAAACTGACTGTTTGTTAGGAAAAGATTATTTACATTTAAGCACAGGAGAATAAATATTTTCTTCTTTTAATTGAAGCATGAAGTGAGACATTATTGTTGAAGCCCATTTCTACCAGTACAACAAAAAGAAAACCTGGCTTTGTAAAGAATATTTTTGGCTATTAGGTTTAGATTTTAAGAGAAGTCAAACTTTTGAGATAAAATGAAAAAAAAAAATATATATATATATTTATATATATATTAATATTGAAATATAAAGTCAAAACTGTTAGATTATCACATATTTTTTTTTAATGATAAAAACTTGAAATAAAACGACAGCATTAAGAGATAAAAGGACAAAAATTGCAAAAATCAAGTTAAGAAATTGGGACAACGAAATAATTTTGACACGTAACGTCTAAATTTGAAGATTCAAAGTGAAATTATGAGAAAAAAGTTAAAATAAAACAGAAAAAATGTCAAATTTTGTAGATTAAAAAAAAAGACAAAAAGCCAAAGTTGAAATATAATCAAATTAAAAATATTCTCTTAAAATAATTTAAAAAACCTGGAGGTAAAAAGGAAAAATTAAGAGACAAAATTCAAATGATGAGAGAATAGAAAAAGTTTAAGGAGAAAATGTCAAAACTCAAAAATCAAAGTCAAAAATCTCATAAAGTCTGTTTTAATTTTTTACATTCTGAACTGGCAGCAGTGGGCTTCCGTACATTATTTCTGTTTAATTATATAAAATGTTTCTTCAAAATTTAAAAATTCAAATAAATGTTTATGAAGCTACTTTGTCGTATTTGAGGATCTTTGGGGATGTTTTTCAGGATAATGACGTCATTGCTTACCCCCTCCTACCATGATGATGATGATGTCATTGTTAAGCCCCTCCCATCATGGTGATGATGACGTCATTGTTAAGCCCCTCCTACCATGTTGATGACATCATTGTTAAGCCCTCCTACCATGATGATGACATCATTGTTAAGCCCTCCTACCATGATGATGACATCATTGTTAAGCCCCTCCTACCATGATGATGACGATGATGCAGATGTTCTTCGGATCTTTCCAGAACTTGTCTCGTGGAATAACTTTGGCGTAATGAACCAGTCTGAGGGTGAAGACGAGCAAACACAGCAGCTCCACCAGGAGAGTGGCCTGAGACACACACACACACACACACACACACACACACACACACACACACACATTAAAGAAATGTCTCCACGCCTCAGAGCGCAGAGAGACGGCGAGTTCTCACCCAAAGTGGCGTTGGGACGACGGCGGGATCCTCGAAGATGGCGAGACACAGATCGATCAGGATGAAGAGGTAGAGGAGAACCTGAGCGATCCAGTGGTTATAGAGGAGGTAGAGCCTGAACACACACACACACACACACACACACACACACACACACACACACACACACACACACACTCAGACTGAATGATCTGCAAAAATCACTTTTCCTGTTTTACAGTTGAGATTATTTTTGTGATAATTTTTCTGTTTCCTCGTCTTATTTTTTATTAAAAAAACATATTTTTGAAAATGAACATTAACTTTATTTACAACCAGTCAAAAAATTTTCACTGTTCCTGACTGATTTTTAACTTTTTTTGCTACTTTCAGAATATTTTTCAAAGTTTTTTGCCAATTTTTTTTTCTTTTTGTCCATTTTTGCCACTTAAACTCATTTTTATTGAATCTTTTTGCTGTTTTTGCCACTTAAACTTTTTTTTTTTGCTTTTTTTTTTTACCATTTTTGCCACTGAAACTCATTTTTATTGCTTCTTTTTGACCATTTCTGCCACTTAAACTAATTTTTATTGCTTCTTTTTTGCTGTTTTTGCCACTTTGATTTTTTTTTACAAAGCTAGTTTAAATAGTTTGTGTCTTTGGTTGAGTTTCTCTGAAAACATGGACTAAAAAACTATTTTATCTTCTATTCTGAGGTTTCAGAAACATTCACTGTTATTAGAATATTACAGCAGAACATGTTGGAATTTAATCTGATTTGTGATTAATTGCCGTAACACACACACACTCAGATCGTGTATGGAAGCGTTTACCTGTCGTCCCTCGGTGACGTTGACCAACAGCAGGGGGCGCAGGACTCTGGACCAGCGCACGCCGTAACAGTTTGACGCCTTCAGCGCTCCGTAGATGATGATGTCGACCAACGTGAGCTGGAGACGGAAGAGAAAACAAAACATGACGCAGTTATTTCACTTTTTCAGCCTCAGCATTTCAGCATTTTCTGAGAGGAAATGCAAATTCTCCAGTTCTATCTTTAGGGGCCAGTTACAGTTTATACTGAGACAGAGTTTAATCTTTTATCTCCTGCTTTATTTCATCTATCACTCATTTATTTTCCTCTGGCTGAATTATAGATCCACTCCTTTTTTATCTGCTTGTTTTTGCAGATTCATGTTCACAGGTCACATTTGGACAAACTGATGAATTTTCCTTTTCCTGACTCTTCACAGCGTTTGTGTAACATGATAATTACGTCATAATTCGTTCGATTTCTTTTTGTCATTTGTTGAACGGCCAAGTTTACTTTGTTGTGTTCCAGTTTTCTCTTTTCCTTTAAAAAACAACAAAACAAAAACAAAACTGTTCTCAGGTCAAAGTTCAAAAGCAGCATCTGTGATGGTATGGGGGTGTGTTAGTGCCCCATGGCATCATGGGTAACTGTCCCAGTATCTGTGAAGGCAGCATTAATGCTGAAAGGTACAAACAGGTTTTGGAGCAACATCTGCTGCCATCCAAGACACTTTGTCTTTTTCAGGGACGTCCCTGATTATTTCAGCAAGACAATGAAACCAAGACACATTCTGCTCCTGTTACAACAGCGTGGCTCCGTAGTAGAAGAGTGCAGCTAAATGTTGTTCATCAACAAGAATGTGAAAGAATTCCAGCTCCAAAGCTTCAACAATTAGTGTCCTCAGTTCACAAACACTGAACCAGTTAAAGGAAAGAGGAGGAAACAGAGGAAACATCAACCTGAACACGACGAATCCTTCAATCATCACAAAGGTTTTTCAGGATCATAAAGATTTTTCAGGACCGTTAAGTTTTTCAGGATCTTAAAGTCTTTTTCAGGAGCATAAAGTCTTTCAGGACCGTTAAGTTTTTCAGGAGCATAAAGATTTTTCAGGACCGTTAAGTTTTTCAGGATCTTAAAGTCTTCTNCCCTCCTACCATGATGATGACATCATTGTTAAGCCCCTCCTACCATGATGATGACGATGATGCAGATGTTCTTCGGATCTTTCCAGAACTTGTCTCGTGGAATAACTTTGGCGTAATGAACCAGTCTGAGGGTGAAGACGAGCAAACACAGCAGCTCCACCAGGAGAGTGGCCTGAGACACACACACACACACACACACACACACACACACACACACACACACATTAAAGAAATGTCTCCACGCCTCAGAGCGCAGAGAGACGGCGAGTTCTCACCCAAAGTGGCGTTGGGACGACGGCGGGATCCTCGAAGATGGCGAGACACAGATCGATCAGGATGAAGAGGTAGAGGAGAACCTGAGCGATCCAGTGGTTATAGAGGAGGTAGAGCCTGAACACACACACACACACACACACACACACACACACACACACACACACACACACACACTCATCAGTCTGAGCGCTGGTTTCATGGCGAGCGTCTCTGATTGGTTCCTGGAGGAAACTCACCTGACCGACTGCGGTGACGTGTCGAAGAAAATGTTCCTGTTGTACTGAGCGTCTGACACGTAGATGGTGGCCAGGTCGAAATCCTGAAACACACACACACACACACACACACACACACACACACACACACACAAATGTTGTGTCACTGTTGTTGTGAAATCAGTAACGATCAGATAATTTTGGTAAACGACTCACACGGGGGGGGGGGCTCTTAAAACCTATTTTGCTCCCAGGATTCTGTCTCTGATCGAATAATTCTGTCCTTTGATCTTAAAATTTTGTCCCTTGATCTTAAGATTCTGTGATTGCTTTTTTCTTTCATTCGATGTTCCAATTCTGTCCTTTGAGCTTAGGATTTTGTCTTTCATGTCAGAAAATTTGTCCCTTGATGTCATAATTCTGTCCTCTGATCCTTGGACACCATCTTTCATCTCTAAATAAAGTCTTTTGATGTCATATATTTTGTCTTTGATCTCAGAATTCTGTCCTTTGATCTCAGAATTCTGTCCTTTGATCTCAGAATTTCATCCTATGGTCTTAAATTGTGTCCCTTGATCTTGGGACATTGTCTTTGATTACTTTTTTCTTTCATTTGATGTTCCAAGTCTGTCCTTTGATCTTAGGATTTTGTCTTTTTATGTCAGAAAATTTGTCCCTTGATCTCATAATTCTATCCTTTGATCGTTGGACACCATCTTTCATCTCTAAATAAAGTCTTTTGGTGTCATATATTTTGGCTTTGATCTTAAAATTCTGTCTTTAATCAAATAATTTTGTTCTTTGATCTCAGAATTCTGTCCTTTGATCTCAGAATTCTGTCCCCTGATTTGAGAATCCCGTCTTTGATCTTAAAGGCAGAATTCAGAGAAAAATGGTTGGAGCTGAAAACATCTGTTGCCCAGACCCTCGACCGGGTCAACATCATGATTGACGGCTGTTTGGACCAATGGGATTGGGGGGGGGGGGCAAACCTGATCAGACTCTGACAGCACTGGGGGGTTTTGGCCTCACTTTACTGGTGCAGAGACGCTCGCCATCGTTAACATGAGGAGAAATTTACTGACTGAGGTTTGAACAAACAGGTAACAGTGTGTGTGTGTGTGTGTGTGTGTGTGTGTGTGTGTGTGAAGGTTTAAAGGTTTACAGTTTCTCTGAGTCTCGTGCAGCTTCATCCTGACTGAGCTAAAGTTTGTTTTAATGAGAGTTCATCACTTTACTGCAGCAGGTCATGTGACACACACAGTTAAAGACAGATAGGTGTGTGTGTGTGTGTGTGTGTGTGTGTGTGTGTGTGTGTGTGTGTGTGTGTGTGTGTGTGTTCTCACCTCCTTGCTCTTGTCAGGTCTCCCTCCTGCTGCACCTCCTCCATCAGGACTCTGCTCCTCCTCCCTCCTTTTCTCCTCCTCGTTCATCTTTTTCTGGTTTTCCTCCGTTTTTCTCTCACACTGGTGTGAACTCGCCGTTTTCCCGCCGCAGAGGAGTGTGTGTGAGTGTGTGTGAGTGTGTGTGAGTGTGTGTGAGAGTGTGTGTGTGTCTGGAGTGTGTGTGAGGAGCCACATCACATGTTTTCCTCCCCCTGCACCTCCTTCTGCCTCCGCCCGGCTCCTAATGCTCCAGCTGCTGTTTGTGCTCCTCTTAAAGCTCAGCCCGTGCTGCCTTCACGGACCCGGGGGGGCGTGGGGAAACACGGACACTCTGACGTGGACTCAGCCACGCTCCTGAAGTTAAGACAGAAACAAACAGAAACTACAGGAAAAGGACGTTTTACATTTTAATTTAATTAAATTAATGTGAAAATAATAAAAAGCTGAAAGTTAAAAAATGAAACAGGAAAAATCAGTTTGTTGTTTTTATTTCCCACATTATAATAAAAGAGAATAACTTATAACTTTTTTAAATTACAAAACTTCATCAGTCACTTATTTCTGTTATTGATGCAACATTTTGATTTTATGATCCTCAAATTTTAACTTTTTATCTCATGAAATTGACTTTAAATTTCCACATTTGGACTTTTTGTCTAGAATTTTTTTAAATATATACTTTTGGCTTTATTGGGTGAAAATCTTGACTTTATTTTCCCAGAATTTTGAGTTTTAATCTCATTATTTCAACTTCATCTCCAAATTTTGTTCTTTTTCCTCGTTACTTTTTTTTTTTTTTAACTTTATCTCAGCATCTTCTGTCTCTAACCTCAAATGTTGAATTTTATTTTCAAATTTTTACTTTAAATCTCAAAGCTTTTAGTTTTTTTTCTCCTAATTTTGACTTAGTGATCCAAAAAATTTCACTATTTTCTCATTATTTCGATTTTTGTCTCAATATTTTGACTTTATAAGGCAAAAAAAACCTTAATAAAACCAAGTTTCAATTATTATTATTATTTTTTTTAATTGGCAGACTTGGGCTTCCATAGTAATGTTGTGAATTAAAAGAGAGTAATAAGGTTTTAGATCCTCCAAACACAGGTGTGTGGTCTGTTCAGAGAAAAATAAAATCATATATTAAACTTAAATAAGTACATTATTATAAAAACAGGAAACATGTCGAACTTTAACTTTTTAAATGAAGTTTTTTTGTATCTCTGGTTTGATGTTTGACTCCGCGTCTTTAATCATGTTTTTAAGGTTTGATTTCATTTTAATCTTTTTTTTTTTCAGATTCTCTGGATGAGTTTATCTGAGTGGATAACGTTACTTAGTCGATGTTTGTTTTTTCCGATTTTCCTGTGAGTCAGTGAACGCACCGCGGAGCGTCATGTGACCTGGAGCAGCGGGATAACGGAAACAGATGCAGAAACTTTAAAGAGACGAAAAACAGAAAGAAACTGAAGGATATGTGTTTTAGGATTTAATGAATTATTTTTAATTAAAGTGACTAAAATTAAAAACGTCATCAGCTTGTTTTTTATTTTTTTTTCCGTTAAATCAAAGTTTAAAAACTCAGCGTCCTGACGTCACTGAGGCTCAAACTTTCATATTTACTTATTATTTAACTTTATCCATGAAATCATGAGTTAAATTTCTCTCTCAGTAATAATTTAAAGTCTTTATTCTGTTGTTGTTGATCTGACTCTGAACATGAATCAAACTTTTGAAAGTTTATGAACAAAAACAAAAGTTTAGTTTCATTAGTCAGAGACATACACACACTGTGATGTAACCAGGGCTGAAAGTAGTTTTAAATTCTTGCTGGTAACAAACCTTCATCTATAGAATCCCATTTCCAACTGTTTAAATTAAAAAAAGGCTGTATTCCTTTTTAGATTTATTTTTTTGTCCCTGTTAGATCTAAATTTTGAGACAAAAGTCAAACTTATTACTTAAAAGGTCAAAATGTGAGATAAAATATCCGATTCTTGAGATAAAAAGTTGAAATCATTGGGAAAAAAAGTCAAAATTTCAGTTGAGAAAGTTAAAAATTTGAGATAGGACAAATTCTTTTAGATAAAGTCAGAATTTGAAATAAAAAGCTGAAATTTTGAGATAAAAATTTGTATTCATGTGGGGAAAAAAATCAAGATTTTCAGAAAAAAGGTAAAAAATGTGAGATTAGATATCAAAATTTGAGGTAAAAAGTCAAAATTATTAGTTAAAAAGTCAAATTATCTAGATAAAATATCAGAATTGTGAGATAAAAAAATTTAATTTATGAGGAAAAAAACTAGATTTTCAGATTAAAAAGTCAAAAATGTGAGATTAGCTATCAAAATTTGAGACAAAAGTCAAACTTATTACTTAAAAGATCAAAATTTGAGATAAAATATCAGATTCTTGAGATAAAGTTGAAATCATTGGGGAAAAAAGTCAAAATTTCAATTGAGAAAGTTGAAAATTTGTGATAGGACCTTTTTTTTTGTAGATAAAGTCAGAATTTGAAATAAAAAGCTGAAATTTTGAGATGAAATATCAGAATTGTGAGATAAAAATTTGTATTCATGTGGAAAAAAAATCCAGATTTTCAGATAAAAAGTCAAAAATTTGAGATTACATATCAACATTTGTGGTAAAAAGTCAAAAATTATGAGTTAAAAAGTCAAATTTTCTGTATAAAATCTCAGAATTGTGAGATAAAAAAGTGTAAATCATGAGGAGAAAAGTCCAAGGACTCAAACACAGCAGCAGCAGTTCAGAGGGGGGTTCATTAGGGAGAAGTTCAAGGAATTTTTAAATAGTCAAAGTAGTTTTCATGACTGCATATTACAAACAAATCTATTGTCTGACCCAGAGTTTGGCTGTGACTGGTTTTTAACTTTAAAGCAGTCGCTCTCCATCCTGCCCCCTGCTGGTCACTCTGCAGCTTCACTCCTGTTTCACACTCATGTTTGGGAAAAGTCTTTTTTTTAAATCTAAACTCAAACAAAGTTTCAGCCTGAATCAACAGGGTCTGTTTATTTCTGTCCATGTTTTTTAATCTTAAAATTATCTGATGTTTGAAAAGTTGTGAAAAGTGAAAAACAAAAAAAAGGGAAGTTTCACTCTAAAATGAACAGTTTTCATTTCCATCAAGACTCAGAGTGAACTTCTTATAAAGAGACACTTTCACAATAAAACTTCCTCTCTGTGTGTTTCCTCTTTCTATAAAAACATTTGAGCCTGGTTTAAATTCATGTTTGTAGTCAAACACTTCTGCTCTGTCTGAGGAAAAGTTTTAAAGTGAGAATAAAATCTGGCTGAGATTAATCAAAGATGGAATAAAAGGTTCATTAACACAATCAAACAACAACAAACCTGTTTATGACACAAACTGATATTTATCACTGTTTTTTTTATTTTTCTCTAGACTTTAGGTGTAAGCGTGTGTGTAAAAGTTTCTCTGATCTTCTTCTTCTTTAGTTACATGTAGATGTTTTACTTTGATCACCTCCTTCATCAATAATCCATCCAAGCTACAATTTACAAGATTAAAATGGACAAAAATGATAAAAGTCACAAAAAAAAATTAAAAGTGACTAAAGTAAAATAATTAAAAAGGGACAAAAATGATGAAAAGTGACAAAAATAATTAAAAGTGACAAAAATAATTTAAAGTGACAAAAATAATCAATAGTGACAAAAATAATTTAAAGTGACAAAAATGATGAAAAGTAACAAAAAAAAATAAAAGTTGCCAAAAAAATTAAAAGTGACAAAAATGATGAAAAGTGACAAAAATGATGAAAAGTGACAAAAAAATTAAAAGTGACTAAAATAATTAAAAGTGACAGAAATGATTAAAAGTGACTGAAATGATTAAAAGTCACTGAAATGATTAAAAGTCACTGAAATGATTAAAAGTGACTGAAATGATTAAAAGTCACTGAAATGATTAAAAGTCACTGAAATGATTAAAGTCGCAAAAAAAATTAAAAGTGACTAAAATGATAACGTGTTCAATTAAATATTATAAAATAAAATCACTTTCTTTTCTTTAATCTGCTTTAATCTGTTTCATGACTCAAGTCATTAAACTCTGATCCTTTGTGACCTCTGACCTCTCTGCCCCCCTCCCCCCCCCCCCCCCCCCCCCCCCCCCCCCCCCCCCCCCCTCATCGACCTGATGTCTGTGCTGATGAAATATTTACAGCATCAACCCCCGAAGACACACCTGGACACACACACACACACACACACACACACACACACACACACACAGTAACATCAGCTGATCCAAACGTCCTCAGACCAAAAACTTTTATTCATTTTATTCAAATTCAGAATCTGAAAAATTAAAAAAAAACGAAGCAGAAAGTTCTGAAGGCTCTCGATACAAAAAAAATCTGATTTCAAACTTTAAAAATTTACAAAAGACAAAGAAAAACCAGATTAATGCAGAAAACAAATCAGAAAAGAGCAGGAAGTGACATCATGATGGTCTCTACAAAATAAAAGCTGGTGGTGAGTTTGATGTGGATCACAAAGAAACGTCTTTTTACATCCGTGACATCATCCTGACACACGCAGCAGCATCATGGCGTCACAGCAGCGTCACAGCGGCGTCACAGCGGCGTCACAGCAGCGTCACAGCGGCGTCACAGCGGCGTCACGGCAGCGTCACAGCGGCGTCACAGCGGCGTCACGGCGGCGTCACAGCAGTAAACTCGCCGTCACTCCTGGCCTGGTGGCGTTTCTAGAAAGACTTCCACCTGATGGCCGACAGGATGGTGTGGATGAAGTAGAGAAGAGTCGCCACGTAGGAGAAAACCTGCAGAGACAGGAGAGGACAAACCTTTAAACCTTTATTTAAACCCAGAGAGAACAAAAACATCAGTCACTCTTCAGAAAAAAGACACAAACACCTGATGAGTTTCTGGTTTTGTTGGTGAACGTCTTTGTTCTGGAAGCTTCTTTCACTTTTACGTGTGAATGTGGATTAAAGCGCCGTTAAAAACCAGTCACAGCCAAACTCTGGGTCAGACAATAGATTTGTTTGTAACATGCAGTCATGAAAACTACTTTGACTATTTAAAAATTCCTTGAACTTCTCCCTAATGAACCCCCCTCTGAACTGCTGCTGCTGTGTTTGAGTCCTTGGACTTTTCTCCTCATGATTGACACTTTTTATCTCACAATTCTGAGATTTTATACAGAAAATTTGACTTTTTAACTAATAATTTTGACTGTCAACCTCAAATTTTGAAATCGAATCTCAAATTTTTGACCTTTTATCTGAAAATCTGGATTGGTTCCCCACATAAATACCAATTTTTATCTCACAATTCTGATAATTTATCTAAAGATTTGACATTTAAACAAATAATTTTGACTTTCTACCTCAAATTTAGATATGTAATCTCGAATTTTTGACCTTTTATCTGAAAATCTGGATTTTTTTCCCCACATGAAAACAAATTTTTATCTCACAATTTTGATATTTCATCTCAAAATTTCAGCTTTTTATTTCAATTTCTGACTTTATCCAAAAAAAAAAACCTATCACAAATTTTCAACTTTCTCAATTGAAATTTTGACTTTTTTCCCCAATGATTTTATCTTTTTATTTCAAGAATCTGATATTTTATCTCAAATTTTGACCTTTAAAGTAATAAGTTTGACTTTTGTCTCAAAATTTAGACTTAATAGGCACAAAAAAAAATCTAAAAAGGAATAAAGCCTTTTTTTTTTAACTGGTGGAAATGGGCTTCTATAAATGAAGGTTTGGTACCAGCAAGAATTTAAGAAACTTTCACCCCGATCAGGATAATCCAGATTATTCAGAACTGTTACAGGTTCAGGTCTGTTCTAGTCTCTCTGGTTCTGGTTCTGGTTCTGGTTCTGGTTCTGGTCTCACTCACCACAGCAGAAATGTCCAGCTGATAGTTCTTGAAGTCGATTGTCTCCATCTCCAGAGTCACTTTGGCCAAAGCCACCGAGGCGCTGAGGTAGAAGAAGGCGGCGACGCCGTGGTAGATGAAGTCCTGAAGGAGACACAGGTTAGAGGAGAGTGTGTGTGTGTGTGTGTGTGTGTGTGTGTGTGTGTGTGTGTGTGTGTGTGTGTGTGTGTGTGTGTGTGTGTGTGTGTGTGTGTGTGTGTGTGTGTGTGTGTGTGTGTGTGNAAAAAAAACACCTGAACACCATGCAGCCAGATGACATCATCATACCACCTTAGAGTAAGGATGAGAGAAACGTTTCTACCAGGTATCGTAATTTTTTAAAGTTTTCCCGGCTCATATCTGGAATACATGGGGAGGCGGGGCTTATGACCTATACTGCAGCCAGACACCAGGGGGCGGGGCTTATGACCTATACTGCAGCCAGACACCAGGGGGCGGGGCTTATGACCTATACTGCAGCCAGACACCAGGGGGCGGGGCTTATGACCTATACTGCAGTCAGACACCAGGGGGCGGGGCTTAAAGGGACTTACCGCCGCGGCCCAGCTGCCTTTGTTCTTGTGGCCGCCGCAGCCGAAGATCACCATCCAGAGAAAGGTCATGACGAAGCAGAACACGGACACGAACATCACCCAGCCCTGAGGGTTGGCGGGAACCACCAACGTGGACGCCACCAGGATCCAGACCAGACCGCCGAAGATCTACGGCAACACAGGAGGGACATCAGACACAGGCTTTGATTAAACGCTACAAACACAAAAACCTTTTTTTCCTTCAGTGTCTTTTTACAACATTTTACTGTTTGATGCTTCAAGGACAAAAAACAGAAACTTTTTTTCCTTCTCTCCTGATTCGTCGCTTTGTTCTGCTTCACTTTAGCCCCGCCCACCTCTTCAGCACAGCTACAGCTTTAAAGTTATACCCACAATGCCTTTGTGATTTGTAACCTTACAGTTATTTATTTATAATCAGCTGTTATTCTCTCTCTCTCTCTCTCAGCTGTTATGTCTCTCGCCCCCTCCCGGTGTTTTCTGCGTTCACCTTACACCTCTGATGATTGGCAGCTGCATTATTCATGGCTGCGCTCGCTCACCCTGCAGCTGCTCCCTGAGTTTATCTGAGCGCCACAAAGCAACAGCAGCAACAGCAGCAACAGCAGCAACAGCAGCAACAGCAGCAACAGCAGCAACAGCAGCAACAGCAGCAACATTCCTCCTCTTTAACCTCGCCACCGCCGCCGCGCTGACATCACAGCGCAGACACAAACACGTTTTATCTCCTGGTTCAAACATCTGTTCATCTGACGACCTCTCACCTGAAAGTTTCACAGAGATAACGTCAGGTGTCAGCTCCACTTCTCACGCACTCACCTGTTTGTTTGTTTGAAAAGTTTATAAAACTTTTGAAAAGTTCATGAAAAGTGACTTTAAACCTAAATTTATTCTTTTCTAAAACGCTGGAGAGAAACATCCAGTCGCTTGTTTTTGTTTTGTTGTTGTTTTTGGCGCCCCCTGTGGACGAAGTGAGGAGGTCAGTGAGTCTGTTCCTGACGCAGAGATTAGAGATTAGAGATTAGAGATTAGAGATTAGAGATTAGAGATGAAATCAGGCAGCGTGTGTTGGTACGAGACTAAAACATCTGAACTTTCTGCTCCTTTCTGACGTTAAAACTCTGACGAGACAAAACAACAAGATTTACAAAAATAATCCAATTAATAATCTAATTATCTAAAGTTTCCATCTTCTGTGTTTTTAAACAAACTCATTTTGAACATGAACAGTTTCATTAATTACAGCAACAACAACAACAACCCACTACCACTACAACTGGGACTGATTTTTACACATTTAAACACTTTTACCTTCTTTTTCATCACTTATAGGATATTTTTTGATACTGGATCCCTATTTATCAGGTTCACTCCCAATTTTTGTTGTGTTTGCCAATTTCCACCCTCTTAAATGCTCTTTTTTAGAGATTAAATGTTCTTTTAAGATATTAAATGGGTAAAATAGTCTTTTTAGAGACTAAATGCTCTTTTTTATTGATTAAATGTTCTTTTAAGATATTAAATGGGTAAAATAGTCTTTTTAGAGATTAAATGCTTTGTTTTTAAAGATTAAATACTCTTTTTAGAGATTAAATGCCCGTTTTTAGAGACTAAATGCTCTTTTTTATTGATTAAATGTTCTTTTAAGATATTAAATGCTCTTTTTTCGGGTAAACTGTCTTTTTTAGAGATTAAATGCTCTTTTTTAGAGATTAAATGCTCTTTTTAGAGATTAAATGCTCTTTTTTAGAGATTTAATGCTCTTTTTAGAGGTTTAATGCTCTTTTTTTAGAGATTAAATACTCTTTTTAGAGGTTTAATGCTCTTTTTTTAGAGATTAAATACTCTTTTTAGAGATTAAACACTGTTTTTTAGAGATTAAATGCTCTTTTTTAGAGATTAAATGCTCTTTTTAAGAGATTAAATGCTCTTTATTAGGGATTAAATGCTCTTTTTAAGAGATTAAATGCTCTTTTTTAGAGATTAAATGCTCTTTTTTAGGGATTAAATGCTCTTTTTTAGAGATTTAATGCTCTTTTTAGAGATTAAATGCTCTTTTTTAGGGATTAAATGCTCTTTTTTAGAGATTTAATGCTCTTTTTAGAGATTAAATGCTCTTTTTTAGGGATTAAATGCTCTTTTTTAGAGATTTAATGCCCTGCCTGAAGCATAAATGTCTGTTAAGTAAAGGGTTATACTGTTAAACACTAACATGTCTCTGCATAAAAACTTTTTCTCTGGTAAAAACTAAACTGATAAAAACTGTAAAGTCTCTCACCAGCTCGGGCAGGTAGAGGATGTCGGGGATGGTCGTGCAAATCCCGACGCCACTGGGGAGGTTCCCCATGGTGGCCGTGTTGGAGGCCATTCTCCTCCTTCTCCTGCTCCTGCTCCTGCTCCTCCTGCTTCTGCTCCTGCTCCTCCTGCTCCTGCTCCTGCTCCTGCTCCTCCTGCTCCTGCTCCTGCTCCTCCTGCTCCTCCTGCTCCTGCTTCTGCTCCTGCTCCCCCTGCTCCTTCTCCTGCTGCTCCTGCTCCTTCTCCTGCTCCTCCTGCTGCTGCTGCTGCTGCTGCTCCTGCTCCTTCTCCTGCTCCTCCTGCTGCTGCTGCTGCTGCTGCTCCTGCTGCTTGGACTGAAGCTGATTCAGAGCTTCAGCCAATTAAAGCGCGAGGAGCAAACCGGAAAAACAGGAATGTCCATGAGAGGAGGAGCTGAGAGGAGACGATCAGAGGAGCAGAGAGAGAGGAGGCTCAGAGTGATGGAGGTTCAGACACAGAGAGAAACTTATTAATGTTTGAGCAGCGTGACGCAGCGTCGCCCTGGCAACCTGCAGAACCTCCTCCATCAACAACAACAACAACAATGACAGCGTGTGAACCAAACAAACAGCTGTGAGCTTCAGTTCCCTTCATAATAATAATAATAATACATGTTATTTAAAGTCACCTTACAAGAATAAAAGTGCATTAAAACTAAAACAGATATAAAACAAGCAACACAATAAAGTGTATTATATGAGAATAAATGAAAACAGAAAACAGTGCGATGGTGGTGAAAGGTCAGAGGAGGTGAGTTTAAACAGATGGTTCATGATTAATGTCTTTAAGGATTTAATCAGAAAAACATGTCGTCATCAAAATATCACAGATTTTTAACTACAGTCAAATCAAGATGAAAGATTAAAGATAAACACGTTTAAAAACAAACTGCTGCTTCTGTCTGTTTCTGTGTCTCTGTGTCTGAAGTTTCTCAGGAAACTTGTTTCTCCCTGCTCTAATTTTCTAACGTCTGTAAAGTTATAAACTCGTGGAGCTTTGATCAGACTCTTTATTTTCTTTCTCTGTTGATAAAATAATTTTTTATTTCACTCACTGATTCAAACCTGCTCATGTTTCTCTGTTTGACTCTGATCCAGGTCAGTTTATCACTCAGTATGTGTGTGTGTGTGTGTGTGTGTGTGTGTGTGTGTGTGTGTGNCACACACACACACACACACACACACACACACACACAGCGCTTTGTCTCCCTCTGCTGGAAACAAACACACATCAGGTTCAGCTGCTTTAAAGCTGCAGAGAAACCAGTTCAGTGTTTGACTCTGATTCTGTGAAGTTTCTTTCTTGTGTTTTAATGAAAGGTGACACCTGTTACCTGTTACCTGTTACCTGTGACCTATTACCGGCCCTTTAAATCGTCCCGGCTGCCGACCACACCACAAAAATGTCAGAGTGAGAGAAAAACGCCCTGAAGAAGCAGAGTCAGATTCCTGCACAGAAACACAAAGAAAAGCTTTTTTCACGCCTCTCTTCAGGTCGACCAATCAGATTCCAGAGCTTCCCTTTGCCCTTTACCCTGAGGACACGCCCCTTTTTGTCACAGGTATGAGGAAGGTTTCTCTCATGTGTTTCAGGTGAGTCTTCATTTTCTCTTAAACTGACAGAAAACTCTTTTTAATCTTTGGAGATTTTGGAGATTTTCTGGGTGTAGCGCCCCCCTGTGGACAGACTCCGTTCACTGATGATGATGATGACGTCCTGTTTTTTTAAGAGTAAGTGATGAAAGTTTCTGCTCCTGTTGTTTTCTGCTCTAACTCCTAAGGTAGAATCAGTGACAGGTTGATCCTGGCTGATAAAATCTCTGAAACTTTATCTTCAGTTTGATAAAAGAAACAAAACGAAGCGTCAGGTCATTTCTTCTGTGTCCAGGTCACAACCAGACAAACAGGTTCAGTTTGTTGAGCGATGGGATCAGATCTGATCAGACGGTAACAACACGCCCTCTGAGAGAACCTGCAGGTTTCACTCAGATTTAAGACTCTTTAAGATCTTTTAATGCCACTGGGAATTAAATTTAAGACCAAAAACACATAAAAGGGTCAACGTATTTTTAAAAAGTAGAAACTTTTACCTATTTTTGTATAAAGACTCTCTTCTTAATACAAAAGATTGTCTAAAGTCATCAACTGGTTGTAAAGTTTCAAAAATCCAAGTAATAAAAAATCATAAAAATTAAACTCGTGGGTTTTTACAGTCCACCGAGTTGGTTTATATACTTTTATATAAATATACAAGGACAAATTTTTTCTGTGTGAAATCATTGGCAAGTATCTCTCAAGTGTCTGTAGTGATTTATACATCATCATTTTGTGGGTGTCTTTTTTATTTACAATAATTCCACGTTATTACATTCTAGAGATCAGGTATTTAGTATTTTTGGCATCTGATTTTAGATTTTCAGACAAAAAAAATACTAAAAAATTGCAAATAAATCCATAAAATAAAAAAGCTTTTCACATTATACCTATCAACTACTTGTTGTTCACTTAAGCTTATTATTTGATGGTTTAAATAAATGAATAAGTGAATGAAGTAATGGATTTACCTGCTCGCACCAACTGACGAGGATCAGTTGCACCACCTGACCACATCAGAAATGACAGCAAATAAGATGAATAATGTTTTATTTTTTCATTTCAAATAAGGAAAAATGTTTAATTTAGGTCTTTATTGAGGTAAAGTGATTTTTGGAAAAATCAAATACATTACTTACATTACATTACTGCTCTTTAATCCTTTAACTGTCCCTTGGGGATATAAAGAGGTTTTTTTTTAAATCTGAGACTTCAGTTAGAGTAAAGTCTATATTCTGATCAGGAAAAATAAATTTTGGACACTGAGCCTGACCACTCCAAATTTACATAACAGAATAAAAAATGTAGAAAAAAGCTCATTATAAAAGAAAAATGTCTCTGGGGTCCCCAGAAATTTGTGATGTAAAAAATTGGGTCAAAGCTCCAAAAAGATTTAGAAACAAAGCATTAAACAACAACATTCATAAAGTATTATTATTATAAAGTATTTGCACTAATTTCCTTTTTCATTAAGCATTGACAATAAGAAAACTCTCGTTATATGTAAAAATAATGTGTTTAAACTTATTTACTCCTAAATTTAATGGTTCATGTGATGGAAATTCATATTAGTCTGTGTCAGGATATTTTTATTCTTCTTAGGGCCTGAAAAAATGTTTTCAATTCTTTTTCCAAACATATATATTTAAAAAAAAAAGCTATAAACAAACATTTGAGGGTAAAACAGCGTAATAACTATAAATGATTTAGTGTTTAAATGGATGACAGAGAGATAAAATGTTTCACAAAGCATTAAAAAAAGATTATTCATGAAATTACCAAAAAAAAAGAAGAAAAGAAGTCAAACAAAAAAATAGTTGTTTACATTAATTTCACTCTTTTTATGTTGAATGTTCTGTTACAAATATTTGAAGAAACTTTTTTTCATGCCTTAAGACAAATAAAAACACTCAAAGGAAAAATCCAGACACTGACTTTGATAATTCCTGCAGCAGAGGGTTAATGGTCACAGTTGTTCCTGAAATCACTGCTGTGTACTCGCAGCTGCGCATGTACTCGGAGTGTTACGGTATTCGCGGTGCGCGTGTATTACCGTAACTGCGGGGATATGGCAGCGGGCAGCAGCAGCAGCAGCGGCGCAGAAACTCACCGTAAGTGTCCTTTAAAACCTTTACCTGCCTCACTTTCTCACCTTCACCTCCTGCCACACACTCGAGAGACTGACACTCGTGCGACGATTGGTGGCAGACACACTTGCCTCGGGCAATTCCCAGTTTTTCGACGAGGCGCTATTGCCAGACTGGCGTGGCCTTTGCCTCATTTCTCACTCTTTGTTTCCTCTGTGTCCACACTGTCCAGTGTCCCAGTGTGGACTCCCCCCGGTCCACAATCACTCCCCGGGTGAGGTGAGACAGAGCTGCAGCTGAAGCTTCAGTCAAACGGTAAACACGGGAGGGGGGACATGGAGGCTAACACCCCCCCATCATGGAGCTTTACCCGGGACACGTCAGCAACATGGAGGAGACAGAGGAGAGTGTTCACACCTGAGAGTGTTTACACCTGAGTGTTTACACCTGAGAGTGTCCACACCTGAGAGTGTTCACACCTGAGAGTGTCCACACCTGAGAGTGTTCACACCTGAGTGTGTTTACACCTGAGAGTGTTTACACCTGAGTGTTTACACCTGAGTGTTCACACCTGAGAGTGTTTATACCTGAGAGTGTTCACACCTGAGAGTGTTTACACCTGAGAGTGTTTATACCTGAGAGTGTTTACACCTGAGTGTTTACACCTGAGAGTGTTCACACCTGAGAGTTTACACCTGAGAGTGTTTACACCTGAGAGTTTACACCTGAGAGTGTTTACACCTGAGAGTGTTTACACCTGAGAGTTTACACCTGAGAGTGTTTATACCTGAGAGTGTTTACACCTGAGAGTGTTTATACCTGAGAGTGTTTACACCTGAGAGTGTTCACACCTGAGAGTGTTTATACCTGAGAGTGTCCACACCTGAGAGTGTTCACACCTGAGAGTTTATACCTGAGAGTTTATACCTGAGAGTGTTTATACCTGAGAGTGTCCACACCTGAGAGTGTCCACACCTGAGAGTGTCCACACCTGAGAGTGTTCACACCTGAGAGTGTTCACACCTGAGAGTGTTCACACCTGAAAGTGTTTACACCTGAGAGTGTTCACACCTGAGAGTGTTTACACCTGAGAGTGTCCACACCTGAGAGTGTTTACACCTGAGAGTGTTCACACCTGAGAGTGTTTACACCTGAGAGTGTCCACACCTGAGAGTGTTTACACCTGAGACTGTTCACACCTGAGAGTTTATACCTGAGAGTTTATACCTGAGAGTGTTCACACCTGAGAGTGTTCACACCTGAGAGTTTATACCTGAGAGTTTATACCTGAGAGTGTTTATACCTGAGAGTGTCCACACCTGAGAGTGTCCACACCTGAGAGTGTCCACACCTGAGAGTGTTCACACCTGAGAGTGTTCACACCTGAGAGTGTTCACACCTGAAAGTGTTTACACCTGAGAGTGTTCACACCTGAGAGTGTTTACACCTGAGAGTGTNACCCTCCTGAGCCGCCCCTGAACCCTCCTGAGCCGCCCCTGAACCCTCCTGAGCCGCCCCTGAACCCTCCTGAGCCGCCCCTGAACCCTCCTGAGCCGCCCCTGAACCCTCCTGAGCCGACCCGCAGTCGTCACCGATGCCTCGATGGAGAGCCGTCCTCAGCCAGCACCTGCGATGGTCCAGCGCCGTCACCCAGGCCCTGGCTCTGTCCGTGGTCACCTTCTGCGTGGTTCTTCCTCTGTGCTGTCACCGCCTGCTCTTCTCCTACTTCTTCATCAGGTCCATGTACCTGGACTCCATGAGCGAGCAGGTGCTGCAGCAGAGTCTGCAGAGAGGCCAGGACGCTCTGCACTTCTGGGAGAGCGCGTCCACGGCGGCCTCCAGGCTCGGCGACGTGGCCCAGCGGCCCGACCTGCTGGTGACCGTGGTGACGGCCAGACGGAACGAAGGACGCGACTTCCACTACCTGCTGCAGGTGATGCGGCGGCTGAGCGGCCTCCTGGGGGGCTGCGGGGGGGCGAGCTGTGCTGAGGTCCTGGTCTGTGACGTGCAGAGCGACCCTCTGGAAAACCAGGACGCCAAACTCCTGGAGAAGCACTTCCACGTGGTGCGGCGCTCTCCGGAGGAGCAGCAGAGGAACAGAGAGCGAGTCAACACCTTTGAGCGAGAGAAGAGGGATTACGTGTTCTGTCTGCGGAAAGGATGGGAGCTGGTGAGGCCCAAA
>RPOG01003382.1:0-51469 GCA_008086565.1 Thalassoma bifasciatum
CCCCCCTCCCATCTTTTCAGTTCATTTTCAGCTTCTTCCCATCAAGTCCCCTCTGATGGTCTAATCCCCATTATTTAATTTCCAATCCCCTTCTTCCCGTCCCTCGCCTTCTCCTTTTCTCCCCTTCCTCTGTGATCTCAGATATATTTTTACTCCATAGGAAGCTCCAACTTTTACACCACAGGTTATTTTTGAACTCTATCTGTCACCATGAGATAAAAAGGTACAAGTTGGTGATAACAAGAAGCAGCTATACCCATCTGTTCTTCTAGTGTTCTTAGAATATCATTTCTAGTTTCATTGAGTTATTTTGGTGCATGGTTTAATTTCAACTAAAAGCAGACAGTGAGTGGAGTTTGGCATCTTGCTGCTTGTCTTGCAGCTCATAAGGAAAGGCTGCAGTTCATGACTGTTGATGAGCTGTATAGAATAGAAATAACCTCCCAGCTTATACTGTTGATAAGCAAGCAGGAGGAGGCAGCTGTTTGCCAGTTAGTTAAGCTTTATAGCTGCACACAGTTGGCTTTTGGGGGGCAAAGGAAAGAGAGATGGAAACAGAAAGATGGGGAAACAGGATTAAAAGCAAAAGACAGGGAGAGAAGAAAAGAGTTCAGATGTATTTTCAGTGTGAGTGTGCTACATCCTGAACTAAGGATATTATTATCATCGCAAGAGACTTCCAGACAAACTCCAGCTCTGCTCTCAGGAGGAAGGTAGCAGCTTACAGCATGAAAAGAGGAACATTTCATCTTTCCTCGAATGCTGCTGTCTGAGCAAATTGAGCTTTTCTAGGTTTAACTCGTCAGCCAGAGAAATGAAATAATGTAACCGTGTCAGGAATTTGTTGTTTTTGTGTGTGCGTGTGTGTCTGTCTGTAGACCTGCATCAGATCATGATTAATATTTGTTCCTGCAAGAAATGGTAATGTAAGCTGAACAGGCCGAGATGGAAATTTAATTCAACCCAATTTTTCATTACAAGTTGGAGGAACTGAACCATGAGAATAATGAATCAATTTGTTAATGTTTCTTCTGTAAGCTCATCAGCTGTCGCACTTTCATTCTAATACTTGCTCAATTAAACACTTTCAGTTTAAACTTCAGATGACAAAACTTTTTTCCCTTTCTGCTCTCACACATTTTTTGGGGATAGATTTATGGCTTTTGGGATTTTCAGAAGTCTGTGCTGAGACAAGCTATCCCTAACTATTCTAAGCGTAACACGAGTGCTGAGGCAAACTGAACTCAGTGTATAACTTTGTGGCGTGCAAAACATCAGCAAAACTAAAGGGAGTGAGGAGCTGACTCAGTTTAAGCTGAGAATTTCTCTTCAGTTTCCCATTCCTTTCAAAACTGGTGTGTTTAATGTGCTAAATATAGGAGAAATGTGGGGGGAAAAAAGCTTGAATGCATTGCTGGTGAAAAAAAAAACCCTACGAAAAGAGTAATGTTTGTCCCTTGCTTTGCAGGACTACAAAATGTTTTTAGCACCATGGAGAGCTCAAAGACTCTGCTTCAGTACAAGCAACAAAGACAGCAACCTTTCTTTTGAACAGGCAGATAAAAACTGAAGGCAGAGTAGATTATTTTACTCATATGCACTGTTGTTATACAGGTTGAAATTGTGTTTGGACAAAGATTTGTCATTCACAACCTCAACCAATCCAGCCCAGGAGTTTCTGGATGGAATGGACCAATCACGTTTCTTTGCTTACCCTTGTTGTTTCCAAAAGCAACATCCAGTGCATCGGGTCCAGTTTTTAGAACTTATGGTCACCCTGACCCTGACCATAATTGCTACAAGAACTCAAGGGTCCGAGAGATACAGCCTTCAGATTTTGGTCCTTAAACTGCAGCTTCTTGATCTGCTGTCACTATAGAAATGCACAAACCTCGTCACTGATGTTGAAGGTTATGCCAAGTTTATTAAGAGAATTGCAGAGAAATGAAAACACTTTGCTCTGTGATGCTGAATGAGATAAGAAAGGTGGGGACAGAAATAAAGAGTTTAGAGGGTCAGTGTTGGTAACAAGTAAAGACAGTCTGAAGGCTTGAAACATGATGCCATGGATGCTGACTTAATACTGTAAAGGTACCACTGGAAAGTACAGCAATTTGTGTTTGATAGACTGTTTCTTTGGTGTAACATGATTTATACTGTTGGAAAGTCTGCTTGTTTCCCCTTTTTCTATTTTTTTTAGGGGGTTTTGTGCCTTTCTTGGATAGAGGAGAGAGGACAGTGGATAGAGTAGGAAAGAGGGAGAGAGTGGGGAGCGACATGCGGGAAACAGGCCGCAGGTCGGACTCGAACCCAAGGGCAGACCTCATGGTGTGCAGCCATATCCACTAGGCCACCTGTGTCCCTGCTTATTAACCTTTTAAATGGAGTCATATTTGTAAAGAACATGCATTTGTGGGATGAACAAAAGAGCCGGGTAAGTATGTTGCACCCATGAAAATTTTGTCAGATCTTATCTGCCAACGCAAACAACTCATCCACTCTTGTTTGGAGCTTCTGGTACCCTCAGGTTTTTCCAACAGTTATCTTGCAGTACATACAGTAAAGCATTTTCTCTGGAATTTCAGGCCTTCTAATAATTTATAGACCAAACAGATAAAATGATTTCAAATGAATTACAATTAAACTTTGACGCACTTGCTTTTTCCAAGTCTGCCTTCATCATTTGAAAGTTTCGTTGAGCCTAATAAAGGTGAGTTAACTCCATTGGCCCCAAAAACAGACAAACATAGAGCCAATAACTAAATCGATTTATCATGGCACTCAAAGTGTAAGCTGTGCCTGCATTTTCCATTTTAGGTCTCATTGATTTGAAAAGTCATCACTGATTTATCCACAGGATATTATTTTTCTTTTCATCATGGAGAAACCAGGCAGCAGAACTTAAACTGCAGTTACTCCATGTACAGAGAGATACAGCATGTCATGACAAATTGTAAGACATATATTTCATCAGTGGAGGTAATGAGGTTTTTCTCTATTTCATGCACCAAAAGTTGAAGTATGCAGTACTATAAGATAACTGAAAGGCTGTAGCATCTATCCAAGAACTTGTCATTCTGCCCTTATCCTCTGACAGTTCTCTGGTCAGTCGCTGTATTTCTGCATGATGATTTGTCTGTCGGCTATCTGTGGCACTCATTAAAAAGAAATGAAAGTCCATTGTCCCTTTAATCTCATGGGGCTGCAGTGTGACTCAGCAAATGGTCTTGCCAACCCTTTTTGACATGTCCGAACTCCAATGTCATTCTGGCCAGCTGCCCTTCCCTCTCCCTGTTTATTTGCTCCTCTCCTTCTTTCACAATAATCACAGCTCATCAGCTCTTTTTCTCCAAACATCTCTCATTGAAAATACTTTTGGACATCTACTTTAGACATGGACAGGTTGTAATGACTTTGATGTAATCAAAAGAAAACAGTTTCATTTCTTGTTACGGAGTTTCAATATTGTATTTTAGTGTGCATGGAAGAGTTTACCTGTACAATTTCACTGTTCAACTCAAACAATAATCAAGACTAGAGGAAAAACTTTAAGAAAAGGGAGAAAGGTGCTTCAAATTTGATTGGCCACAGGTGCTGCCATTGATTGCAGTCCTTAACAAATTAACATAGTTTCTTTATATATTTTTTTGCTTCTTTTGCCATGTTTGAGTTTGACAAGATCAGAAATAAACTGTATATATTAGCTATTGGTTGAAACTTGACAGAATTCAATTGTTCATGTTTTCATATAAATTTCTCAGCTGGAATTTTAGACACTATATGGAAAATTTGAGGGAGCATTTTTTTTTAAGTCATGTGCTAAATATGATGAACTTGAATGGAAACTTCCCTTTTAAATTTTCTCCATTTAACATTTTTCTTTGACCCTCACATCTGTCATCTCTTCAGCCATTCCCTTGCTCTTGTGCACACTTCTTTTTGTGATACTTCACACCTTCATTGGATATAATTATTCACAATTAAACTTTCAGGAAGTAACCAAAGTCAGCTCGGTAAGAGAACTTATACCCCCACACAGCCATCAGCTTCTGACATAGCCTAATTTTCTATTTTCTTGCCCTTGAAAACAAGAAACACATAAAAATTCAGATGAAACAACAACAACAATCACAACAACAACATGGCTCCAGCACACATGTGCAAAACAAATCCACACAAAAGTGGGCCATGTATTCCTCAAGGAGCAGGCTTATGGTGAAAAACCCTTTAAAGTGATAAATAAAAAAAAACAAGACTGTCTTGCGCACAAGCAAACGTTTCCTTGTTACATCATGAAAGAGATTTGTCTCCCATCAGGAATTAGTGGGTTAATGTTTGACCCAGATACAGGCGGGATCCATGGACGTTCATTACATCAAAGAGTTTAAATTAAGCTTTCTCATTTAAATAGAAAAGGATCTTTTACATTACGATTGTTCACACAGTAACCTCTCAGCTTTGAGCAAGTCTGAGTGATTTGTAGCTTTTTGTTGTCATGTAACGAAAACAATGAGGAGGAGTTTTTTTCTACCTCCCCTCTTCACTGGGTTTTCAGCTTCTCCCTGGACTTTAGATTCATGGTTTTCAAATACCCACTGAGCCTCAGTATCTTAAACCATATCATATTCACAGTTTGACACTATGCAAAGACAAAAGGGGAAAGTCATTCCTGCATGTTGACTTTTCTTTCAGACAGTCACGACTGTTCAACTTTTGCTCATTTTTCTGTTTTAAACCAGCAGCAGTGACAGATCTGGTTCAGACAAAGTTCAAGTCATGATCTTCGTCTAAACCAATGATGTGAAAGAGTTTCCATCCTTAATCTGACTGCACACAATGAGATGACGTGAGAGTCTCCTCTATGGCCTATATTTGTACAGCACAGCATAACTCAGGCATATAACATACTGTCGTCCAGTGTTGATGCTTTTTTTCTTTTTTTGGTTTTTTCTTTAAGATTTTAGTTTCCAAAGTCCAGGCTGTGATTTGTGTTGGAACTTACTCTCCTGAAATCGAAAAGTCCACTTTGATATCAGCACAGAAAGTCATGCATTATGTTGTTTCTCGTCGATCCATGTCTTGATGCCTTTTTTAACACTAAGGTTGCTTCTTGGTTATGCTGCTCTCGACTGATATAGCCTCGAGCAGCTAGCCTCCAGCAAAGATGAAGAGCAGGAAGGTGTGATGTTAACTCTCTTTATTTCTCATATGTCTATTCACAAAATACAGCTGACTCAAGTGTCATCACTCCAGATAATTTATCGTACAGCTTAATGCAGGTTTTGATCGTATTATGATGTTTCCTGAGGCTTTAGAAAGTTTCTGAAAGTCAAAACTTCATCTTTTTTTAAACTTCACTTGATGACTTGATCTGTTACCTGATTCATTCTGATTTGGGAAACTCTCTATGAAATCATTATTTTCATCTACTTGAGAGGATATATTCAGCTCTATTTATTGATTAATTCTTTTTGCAGTGACTAAAGTAACAGAATTGCCATTTGAAGAATTATTAAAAGTGAGTATAAGAGTATAAGATCTTTATGAATCATATGTGTTTGCTTTGTTTCAAATGTCCTTAGTGGACATTATACACCATCTCCTTCCCTTTTTGCCTTGGATGTGTTGTTATCCTTATGTGGCCATTTACGCCTATTGGTTGAAAGGGTCAGCAACTGACTAATGCACATTCTGACTTAATATTCCCCTTATGAATTCTCTTGAATTACTGAGCTTGATGAAATCTATTGGTGCTGTACAGACAGGGTTGGGTATACTTTTATCTGAAGGTGATAAAGATAATATTTGATTTAGAAAGGTCATGTCCTGGTTTAGTATTCTAATTATGGCCAAGATGACCCTTTCAGAAGAGTGTTTATGCATATAATGAGGAATACTAACGCATGTGGATGGTGCTGGGGCAAAGCACCAATGTTAATCAAGAGATTATAGTTTGTTTTTATAGTCAGGTGATGTCATGAAGGTGAAATCAGCAGTTTTTGCAAGTTTTTAAACTAAGATAAAGACAAGGGTCATTAATTTTCTTATAGCTACAGATTAGATCTAACAAAACACCACAAAGATGAGACCAAATAGTCAAACCCCGTATAAACCACTCACCATGCTGAGACCTCCCACTGCAAAAGCTAAACTCTCTCGCCACCCTGTGCTGAGAAACAGCTGACGTCAGCTGTCCCACTGGACTTCCTGCTGAGAGATGGCTCCTTCTCCACTGGAAATAGATGAGAGCTAAAGTTGGCACGAGCAAGGAGTGATAACAAGCAAACAAGGGGGGGATAGCGTAAAGCAATAGAGTTTAAAATGGTAGAGGAGAAAAGGGTAACAGAAAAAAGAGGAATGGAGAGAGAGGAGGCTTCTGGGCAGATTAAATAGAGTCACATCAGGCCATGTGCCTTCCAGAGACAGGACCCTAATCCTGTTCACTCCTTGCAGCAGTTTTTGCTAATACTTCTTTAACAAGTCATGCATGAAAATATGTTCCTATTTATTCAGAAATCGTGCCATTTTTTTTTCTTACACTCACTCAAACCCTATTTCATGTAAACTCAAATGAACAAAGTGTCCAAGCTGTGCAAGGTTTGATATATGAATGTGTATCTGGCTGTGTGTGTGTAACAGTCTGAGTGAGTAGATGGAGGATAGCGTAACGTAAGTAGAGCGAAAACAAGGTTCCCTCGAGCAGTTAATAAAAGATGATGCTGCAAAATGGACACCAGCTACTACGATGACATGACATTAGAGAAAAAGATACCCCTGTTTTTTCTCTTTCCTTCTTTGTTCTTTTTGACTTCTGTGTATTTTGTTGTGAAAGATTGATGCTGTCACAGGATGTATTCAAACTTGGACAGTTATGAAACCTATGTCGTGTGATGTAAATATTGTTAACATGTAGTAAGGACACATCTTGATACAAGACGTGAAGCTGATTCCAGCCCAGTCACTGATGTACATAATTACACCGAGTAGCCCTTGAGAAGTCCTTATCAGCTTTTTTTTTATGCAATTACGGAAAAATAACACGTTCTTCCATTTGCATAAGTACCTGCTGCACCATAACACAATATTGCTATCGTGAAGGAGAAGGGCAGGAGCTTTCGAGTGCACAGTCAGGCTGCACAGGGCTGATGATTGTTGCAGACAACTGACACTAAAAAACTGGGACAGGATGTACAGATCGACTTCTGAGAGAGGATCTGTCTCAGCATCAAGATGAATGGACAGAAAGAAAGGGCACTTTTTTTAAAAACTTTTTATTCCAACTCATAAAACCTTAATATTAATGAACTACAGCCCAGAGGCAAGATTTTTATGCATCTTCATTTATTCAGCATCTGGCATGTTAACTACTGAGCCACAATTGTCATGCTAACTCTACAAATCTGCCTGAGCGAGAGGCAGAAACTATTAGCAGTCAGTGTCATTCCTTTGTTCTGAATTGTTTCTATTCTTAGCTCGGACTGGTGAGAAGAAGAAAAAAAAAAAAACACTTCATACTGTACACAGGCTGTTAATTCATGAGAGGAATTCTATCAGTGTCAGCATTAGAAATAGACGGTTATTTCGGGAGTATGATTCCACACAGTTTTACATGCAGGAAAGGCAGATAATTGGTGGCACACACACGTGGAAGCAGGCAGGAGCTGTCCTTGGTGCTGAATCAGCCACCCATGCTTGGCTGCCGGCGCTCTCTGAGGACTGCTGTGTCTGTCTGGTGGCCTGTGGCTCTCAACCATTGTGTTACACTTCAGCAGTGCAAGCTTGTAGTGTTCTGCACTGGACATTTATCTAATTACACATAAATTTAGCAATGAAGGTAGTATGTGTTTTTGATGTTTAGTTGCTCAAGATCTAGGATGAAGACAGGTACAAGACCAGCAGGTAAATGGAGCTGTGACCTCTTTATTCCAGATTATTCACTAAACATGGGTGAACTCTAAACAAATGTTTAAAACCACTTATTTTTAACATCTAATTATGCACATTGTTGGTCCTTCTCTGTTATTTTACACAATTGCAACCAAAGGAGGCTTTAAGACCTTTCCATATCACTGAATGATGTAAATGTTTGGCATTCCCTCCAGTTTATCATTGTGTCTTGTTTTCCAAGATAGTCACATGTTTTGATCATCTTTGTTTTATTTCATTGAGCAGGGTGTCTAAAAAAATGCATGATATGAAAAAAAGAGAATTTCTTTCTGGAGAAATAATAATGGAAGAAAGTTTGATGTAAAACAACTCACTTCAAAGTAGGTTAGCATTGTTAAAGGGGACTGTGAGGAATATCCAAATAAAGTGGATTGTACAAACTGTTGTGATGAAAAGACCTGTCTGTTTGTGTTGTCATACTGCTTTTCTTTAACCAAGGCAACTTTTTACTAGCTACAACACAACGAGGTAATGATCAACAGTTATGTAGTGCTGTGGTTAATATGTGTCAAAAAGCAAACTTTGTAAGTTTGTACAATAGTTTAGTAGCAGACTGTATTTAGCGCTTTGTTAGCCTTTGGCTCATGTTTAGCCTCAAGCTTGTGTTTAGCTTTTAGCTTGTAATTTTGCCTTTAACTTGTGTTTTAACCTTTAACATGTGCTGTAAATCAACCCAGTCTGATCCACCCTGATCATGAAACTGAGAAATAGCATTTAGAAATAACCTCATTTGGTGTTGAAAGTCTAATTTTAAGTTGTGTATTATGATATGACATGTATTGAATCATGAGATTTTATGATATCTTGGAAAGTCCTCACAGTCCCTTTAATTATTTGTGCGCTGTACAGTACAGTGTGTTCTTGTTGATACTCTTTGAAAAGTAATGTAAGACTTGTGAACACCAAAACAAAGCTGTAAGGATATTTATCCTCAAAAAATTCTCTCATGTCTGTCTTGTAGAGAAATTATTTTTTGGTAGCCTGTCATGTAAAGTAAATACGCAAACAATGGCGTTGAATCAGCTGTATCACCACAGCACAAATCAATCTGATAACTCCCCCTCCCACTACTTTCAACATCACCATGTCTTAGCCAATCACAGCGCGCTCCATACATCCTTTTGGCGTATTTTGCGAGACTGGACCAATCAGAGCGAGAGGAGCGCTTTGCCACGGCGAAATCAAAGTTGTTGTAGAGAGCGCGTGTGTGCGCGCGAGGGGAGAAACACTGACCGGTGGATGAGAGAAAGAGGCGAGACCCACGGAGAGAAGTGGACAAACAAACCCACCACAGCAGCTACAAGACTGTTTCTCTCACAGAATACAACATTTATTCGGTGTCTTCAGCTCCTCTTTGGAAGGAAAAGACAAGAAGAAGTACATTTTCGACGGAATACCAATTTTTTCCTGATGGATATTTCAGTTGAAAGATGACTTGACAGTTAAAAACAACTCTACCTCTCAGGACAAGAAACTGTAGCGATGTTTGAACCTCTATCTGCGTAGCTTTCTGCGGACTCAGACGTTTGTTTCGGTTTCCCCCGTTGCAGAAAGATTTATCCAGCCAAGATGACGGAAATCAGCGAAAAGGAGAATGAACCACAAAACCTTCACCGACCACAGGCAACAGTGCAACCTGAATCAAAGGTAACTACTAACTGGTTAAAAGGGTGCATTTTTTTAAATGTGCAGTGTTTAACCAATTGTATGATGAGTCAGAGGTGAGGGAGGGTTTAATGGTCTTTAAATTGTGTATGAGTTGTTTGTATGGAGGCTAATTATGTAGTAGCAGCAGGTCTTGCATAACAACTGTAAGCAGCTTTAACTCTAACTATCCCTCCCTGTGGGCTAAAGTGCAGAGTTAACATGGAGGTTTGCGTGTCTGTGGGCTTTCTATGGAGCCTCAAAGCTGGGTCATAAGGAAGGCTACTTTCTGGAATAGACACTGTCTTCATTAAATATTATATTACTGAAACAAAACCATAGCGTTTGAATTAAAAAGCCATTTAATAGGCTGCAGGTAGAGAGAAAAGTCAACAAAAGAGCATGTGGACAGTGTTCTAAATGTTTTTTTTTTCATTTCCTCATAGTGTTACCTGTATAATATTGTTTCAATGCAGCAAATGTAGGAGTTACTGAGTCCAAAGTGAGGGATCAGGAACTTCGGACCTGGGGAGACTTTTTCAGAAAGGAAACCAAATGCATTATCCCAAGACAAAAGAGAGACAAATATGTCCTCAGGTCAAAAGTGAAGCACTGTTACTGTCTTCATGTAACATTTGACTCTATCCTATTACAAGGTACTATTGTCTGTGCATTCTCTGTCCTTTTTTCCCTCACCTGCACTGAAAAATGCAATTTTGCACATTTATAAGTTGAACATATTATTCTGTCAACATGGCAGATCACTGAAGTTGTTGTGATAACACTTCATTTCAAGTTGGCAGTCTGTTCCGCATTTCGACTGGAAATTTCATATCCAAATGAATTAGTGATGCATATCCACTTGACAATCATCTTAGCCCCTCCAAGCTGTTTAGTAAAGCTACAGCTTCTAGGTAATACCTAGAATGTGTATTGTAACCTGCAGTCACATAAGTGAGGAGGGAATGCGGTATATATATATTGTACTTTACAAAGTACAAAGTACAAAGTATACCTACTGAAGAAGTTAAGTCAACTGACAAATCTACTACAAATAAACAAAAACAAAAGGTTAACATCACTGAAAAGTTAAATTGAGTTGAAATAGATTCATTGTCATTGTTAACCTAACATTAAGTTAACTAACAAGTCTAAATCAACCAAACTAAGACAAAAGGTTGACACAATACTTCTCATTTAATCAAGATAACTTTTGTCGGTGTTGGAACAACATTTATTTTTTTGACCCATCATAGAAATTTAAGGTAGCCCTTTATATCATACTTTTACATTGAAACAACAAGTTACATGTAACAGTGTGGTTTTATGCAACGTTATGCATCTCAGGTCCATGCAATCATTACATCATATCACAAGTAAAACATTTTAACATCCCTATTTTTTTTGCATTTCTCTGTAATATCATTTTCTAATGACTGATTTTGTTTTTCTTTTTGTTTGTGTGTAACTTTTTATGGAAGCATCCGTGAAAGGACTCCAGAAAGTGTTTTCCAATCCTAGGAGAAGTTAAATTAATGCAACTCAGGAGCTTGGTGAGATTTGAAAAAAAAAAACACTATATCAACTCATAAGAGGTCCAAAACTAGGTTTTCTCCCTCCTGTAGGAGAGTAAAATGTATAACATGCCCCTCCTTCATGTGCTGAAGGTGTCCGTGGTGCCAAAGACATTTTTCATCAGTAAATAGTTTTTCCTGAATCTCTTAGAGCCTCTGGAGTCCTTGGGTCCTGGGACAGTCACCTGATTCATTGTTAGCTGTATTATGTTGCAGCATTTTCACAAAGGAGGAATTTGTTGCTGCTGATGGATCTCCTTTGACTGAGACTGCTTTCATCACTGTTGCACGTTTTCTCTTGGCCTAAATCTCAGCATTAAGATTGCTCTAAATTGTACAAGCTTTCAGAACAAATCAATTTGGTTTCGTCATAACTACGCTGACCTGGAACCAGCTTGGCAGGACGGGTCTCTTTGTTGTTTCTGTTTGACTACGGACAACACAATGGATGGTGGGCACTGCGTGAATTTATGAGCCAATCAGCCAGCAGATGTTTGCTGTGTCCTGCAAGGGGCTGGGACATAATTCACACAAACGGCCATCCAGACAAAACAGAACCAGGGGAAACAATACTCTGAGCTGCGTCAGCCGTGGGGCTCTGTGTTTGCCAAGCTCCTGCTGGCAGCGCTGGCCGCTCCACATCCTGCAGAAGAAAAGAATGGAGGGGGAAGGAGGAGGGAAAGATTAAATATGTGTAAAAATCCTGGGTGTTTTTAGTGTAGTATGAATAATAAGGGTGTCTCTTTATCTCTTACACCACCCTGAATCTTCTCACTCTCACTCTATTGCATTTTCCATTCCATAACTTTACCCATCGTATCCCTTGTGTGCCATCACGCCTTTCTCTGCCTCTCTTTTTTTTATCCCCACTGCGTCTGCAGCCCTTCTCATTCCTCATCAGCTCTCTCTCTCTCATCCCTCACTCCTTATTTCTTTCCTCTGTCCCTCAGCTCTGAGAGTATTTATTGCAGTGCTAAGTGGGCCCACCAGCTTTCAAGAGTGCTTCTCACAGAAGCTGTGACAGAGAACGAGTAGTTATTCCACCTCCACCACCTACAGGCAAGGTAATAGCTAAAATATTATTCCTCTTTAATCACCTTAAGCACACGCCATTCCAGTATGTTAGATGCGATGAAGTGGATGATGATGAAAGCTGAGTGTGTAAGAAAACAGCTTTTTTTTCAGGTGAGTGTTGAACAACTGTAAAACAGGCTTAATGTGTTGTCTCTAAAAGTTAGAAGTGGAGATGGATGTCATCATTTGGCTGTAATTTTTCCTGATAAAAGCAGAGTATTTACCATATCATATGACATATTTTTTGGCTCAAACTATTTAAACAATGAAAAAACTGGCTCTCGGTTACAAACATTGAATACTAGAGTAAATCAGGACGAGTATCGTTCATAGAGAGAAAACAGTGATACACTTGGTGTAGCACTGAAGAGAGAACTTTGAGTGCAACACAGTAAAAAATCCTCATATCACAGGGAAATATGAAATTCAGCTTTCTTAACCTCCTAAGACTCCATATCCACATAGGTGAACATTGCATTTCTGCCCCTCGGACCTTTGATACTTCATTTTTGACCTATTAGCCACATTTAGAGACACTGCTTGCATAATTTTTTGTCAGTATTACAATTTTACACCTATTTCAGTGAAAAAAACAATGTAGTTATCTAAAATTACACTTATAACTAAGAATTGATAGATAACTATTCACAGTAGTATATATCTTCCTATACAAAGATCAGGATTTGTTTTTATAAATATGAGGTCTTATTTATCCCAAATAGCAAGGAAAAAATAAAAGTGCATACTAGACAAAAGCTATTGTCTCAAGAGGTTAAAGCCTTTAAAATGCCAAATGTATCAGCCGTAAGCCCTAATCACACATGCACAGTGCACAGTGTTGTTCACCATTATGTCTGACATGTTCAGGCTATCTGCCTGATTGTCTGACAGGGAAAATCATTCAAGCTGTCCTGGAATGCTCCATAAGTTTTCAGGACTACATGTGCTAAAAGGACTATCACAGTGACCCCCACCCCCCATAACCACTGTGCTCAAGGATGCTCCTGTTATCCGTGCTAAAAGCTGACATAGATTTGATGCACAAAAATGTTGATACCCCCTGCTGCTTAAGTGAGAATATGAACTTGATATAAAAGCTGAATAAAAGGGGAAATCAAACTGTCCATTTGCCACATCATCTGCCTTCTTTACCCGTCCTTCTCATTTGTTTAATCCATAGCCTAAGTTTAAATGGCAAGATTCTTGGTGCGTATGTGCCAGACTAACTCCTGGTCTAGGGCCGATGCTAAACAAGCAGCAGAGACTTCAAGAAAGCAAACAAATAATTCATCTCATTGCCACCATTAGGCAGTTTTTCACATTTTCATAATTCCATGTTCATTCACGTTAAGTGAATGGCACACACCCATTGAGGTTTAGAGGTTGTTGTTTGTGGATTTTGTCACCTCTGTCTAAGCCAAGGCTGGCAGCTTCTCCCTGTTTACACTTTGAAGGCTAAGCTTTGCTAACTTGCTGATGGCTGTAGTTCCGTGTTTACCTTACTTACCTGAAAGTGGTATTGATCTCCTTGTCTACCTCTTGGCGTATAAACAAACAAGGATATTGCGTAAACTGTCAGACTGTTACTTTAAACTCTACAGTGTTCATTAGTGGAGGAAATGAAAGTGTGCCCATCAGCGACACAAAGTTTATATTAACAAAAGACAGTGGGTGTAAATGCTGATAATGCAAAGGGCTCCAGGGCCCCCGCATGGCCCATTGCCCTCTCAGCAAACACAAAGACGTTTTTATTAGGTGAAATGATGGTAACTGTTTCTCCCTTGACTTTGCCCTTCAGAATCACTTTCTCAGCTATTACCAACCTCCTTATCTCCCCTTAAACCTAATTAATTCCTTTCACAGAATATGTATTTCCTTTCCCTTATTAACTCTAGCTAGTTGAAATGAAACCCAAAACCTCGTCTGTTTTTCTTTTTCTCACTTTTTTCTCTTTATCCATATCTCTGTGTGGCTTCCTGGGGATAAAAGTCTGAGTGTTTGATAGGGGAAAACACTACTTAATAGAATACAAGTTCAAGAGAAAGTGCAGAGACTTTGATTGAGGACAGGCAAAATATGGAGACAAGAGACCGTAAACAGCAGGAAAAGAAAACATTCAAGATAAAACAGAGGAGATGATAGCTAGAGACTGATAAAGTGAAGCCATGGTGGCTTTTGCAAATGTTTTGACACCTATCTGCTTTTTTTTTTTTCATTTTGGTGTTCCTGTCAGAGGAAACCTAAACTTCTTTAGAGAGTTATTCTGCAGACTGTGTCACTTCTACATGGGTATGATGCATCTGTGTGGATGACATTTCTGAACAAAGCGTGTCCTGTCTCCCTGCCTTTGTCTCACTGTTAGCAGGACAATACATCACTCACCCGTCTTTTAGCTGACAGGCTATGATAAGTTTGTGTTTCTGCTGTCACAATGATTGACAGGTGCTGCTGACCTTTGAAATAAAACTATCGTCTGCACAGAAAACAGATGACAGTGTCAGAGGGGGCAGAGATGCAGAAGTGGAGCCAGGAAGGCATCAAACTTCAAGAATGAGTTCAAAATGTTGGGCTCATGTGTTCAATGTTGACCTAGCTCTGTTTTTATCACTGATAAGGTCCTTGAGTTACTGTCCTTTTTGAGATCTAAAATGCTGCTGACTCAGCAGAGTCCCATGTGCGGTGTGTCAGGGTGAGAGAGAAGAGGGACTTTGTTGAGTCCTCTGGTCTGTACCGACCTTAGGCTTCTCTTTACAGACGGTCTACTTCTGAGGCTGTTTGTCACTTAAGGGCAGGACGGCTGATGTAATGGAGCGAAGGGGCAAATGAAGTTTTATGAATAATAGATAGCTCTGTTCCTCAGTTCTGAATGGCAAACTCTCTGTGAAGAAAACTTGAAAAACACTCTTTCTTCAACTCCTCGAAAGCAGAAGGAGCCTTGTGAGTAACTTGAGAGTGTCTTCCACAAAACGATAACTTTTAAAACTATACGTTTGTACCTAGTAAGTGGGGTATCAAGAACCAGTTTCTGTTAAGAATCAATAAGAAATAGATTAAACCATCAACATCATTTGCCTGAACGATTCCCTTTTTCGTTCTTTACAGTAAGCCGGAGCGGAAAAACTTTGTTGACTCTTCTGTCCCAGCTAGCTTAGCAGATAGATCACAGTTTCTCAATGAATCTCTGACTCAGCAGTTTCTGCTTGAAGTTTTTCTTGAGAAGCTGTTAAATTGAACACACAAAGAAACGTGTGCTGACATATACAGGAAATTGCATTGGTATGCTAGCGTTTAGCATCCATAGATATCTCTTTATTTCTAAAACAGAATTTAAACTTTCATCACAGAAACAAATCACAACTTTTTTTGTGAATAATACTTAAAAAAGTCAAATTACTAAGAGGTAAATGTTTTCCAAACAGGAAGTGCAGGCTCACAGGAGGAATTGATAAAGGAATTGGCAGGATAAGCAGAATCAATAAGGGCATTAATGAAATCTTAATACCCATCCCTTGCCCCTCATACTTTGGTTTATAAACAACATTTCCACAGATTGATCACAGAGATCCCTAATCTTAACATACTTCATGTGAATATGGGAAGTTGCACTTTAAACACAAGATAGTATTGCACTCTACATTTTACAAAGACACACAAATGTCAAGAAAACTCACAGCCAAACCATTTATCCAACTTAAGATTCAACAATTTTATATATACTTAAAATAAAAAAGGGTGTAGTAATAGGTGATTCTCTCCATAGATGATAGTTGCTTTAAAGCTTGTGTGGTGATAATTAATCACACTGTAGCAAGCACATTACACTTCTCCTGTGTTTAAGCTCAAAGATTGTGTTTAGCCTCTGTTTGGAGTTAAGTTAAGATCATTAAGCCCAATTGGACTAATCAAAGGATAACCAACTTTTAATGAGCACCCCAATGAGTGTTGTTGCTTTACCATTGCGTGAAAATCAAAGAGCTCATGTGGCAGTCACCTAATGCTAACTGCTAAAGCTCCTTGTGGAGTTAAGCCTTTTAAATGTCTGGATTTGGAAGTACAAGCTGCTTTTGCTGCACACTCAGGCTGGCAGCCGTGAGCTGGCAAGCCGTCAGCTTGTGAGGCTCGTGGAGAAACAGTATTCAAAACAGTAGCTTGATGCTTGAGAGCCACACACAGAGCTGTGACTGTGACAATGAGAGGAAAGTGGAGGAGTCCGCCTGGATTCATCTGTTTTTCTACTGCTGAAATTTCCCCATGTACAAACAGATTATTTACTGACTGTGAACACATTGCTAAAGCACCTGCAGATTTTAAATCCGGAATAAGTAACTCATGTCTCAGGACTGTTTATTTTCTTAAAGATGCCTCTTAAAACCCGTTCCATTCATCGTGATGGATAATGAAACTTCTGTCAGGTTTGCGCTGCTTCATCAGCAGTGGGACAGCCTGTGCGGTGAGGCATTACAACTTTTCACTCGCACAAAAGGTCGTTTCAGTAGGTGCGTTTTTACCCAACAGGGTCCAGCTGGAGCCCTGCCTAATGAGGTCATCTTTAATTCAAGGCTCGGGTCCTAGCAAGAAGAACGCCAAACTTAATCAGGATCCTGTGTGAAATACTTTGAATATCACAAGCAGGGAGAGTTGTCCTGAGAAGAGCTGTGAAGTCTGTGTGAGAGAGTTGACTCTGCTACACCGTGTCCTGACTGCAGATAAGCATTGAACCAGTAAAAGTATTTGACTACATTTTGACAAACGGGCACTGTAACTGCTTAAAAGATATTTCAAGAGCTAACATTGAGCTAGAATTATGCTCATGGAAAAAACTCCATGTATCATGTGAATATTACAGGAAAATGACTATCAACTTTGATCATCTCATGTTTCATCAATCGATTTATTGTTAAACTTTTAATGACAGCTTTAGCCATAAATATATTAAAACAGATATACGTCTTTCTATAGCTTTGGCACTCTTCAAAGATATTACCGGTCCCACTCTTAATGCTTCTCATCCAAACCAGGCCTATAAAACAACCATAGGAAATGCTTATGTAGGCTATATTTTTATGACTTAAAGCATAGAGTTTTATGTCTCTGCGCCTAGCTTTCCCAGGACTGATTTCTTAATGGGGCCAGATGAGACGTGCCAAGCTCACAGCAGCTAGAACTATAGGCAGATGAGCCATGACAGCTTGTTGTTATTTAACGTCCTTACCCCTTTAATTTAATTTATTTAAATTTGATTTCCAGTTTATTGCAGTTCTTCTGCTTGAGAATTAAACAGCTTTCCATGTAATCAACTTACACCAAAGTGTGTGTGTGTGTGTGTGTGTGTGTGTGCGTGTGTGTGTGTGTGTTCAGCTAATGTAATTCAAATACTTTATACTGTATTTCAAAACAGGGGTCTAAGTTGTCATGTAAAAAGCACAAGATGTAGAAAAACAGATACAGCTCAGAGAAAACTAAACAAGAAAGAAAACACAACAGTTCCCAAATTCAAAGTGATTAAAACACAGCTGTTAGTTAGTTCCATTAGCTCTGGTGGTTGTGTGCTATTCTTGATTGATTTTGACAAGCCACTATTCCATGTAGAAGTATTGATACTGATATTGGTGACACTGTTCCTGTACTTACTTGGTATCAGATCAGAACCAAATTTTGCTGTATTGCACCACATTAACATAGAAATTTAGATTTCTCAGTATAACACAGGGGCATCATGTTATTATGCCACAGATACAGCCAATGACTGAGGATTGTGTATGTGCTTCATAACCACAAATGATTTGTCCAGTATTCAGTGTTTGTCAATGTGAAATAGCAGCTGAGAGATTTTTCCCTCATGCTCCAGCCTCTTCAGAGTAGCGTTCTTGCATTTCCTTTCTTGTCAACAAAAACTGCACAGAAAAACATGGCAGATACAGCAGGCATCTCTCGTGTTAACCCCCCAGTCTTATCTTCTACCCCCATCCTCTTAATCATTAATTTATCCAAGCATACCTCACAACAGTCTATTTTTAGAAACTTCCCCCAAACGTCTCTGCGCTCATTTTAAATTGTCAAAGAACAAGACTGTGAAGCCTGCTCTCTCTGCGCTGTACCTGTTTTTTTCTGTCAGGTTTGAGAGCAAAATGCATCCTGTTGTGGTCCATCTCTCCATCTTCTGTTTTACCTGTTTTTCTGTCTTTCTTTCCCACTGCCTCCCATACTTTACTCTTATTGTTCACTGTCTTCTTCCTCAAACCACAGTCTGTTCTCATACACTTCACTACTGGCACTGCGATGAGCTAATTGCTGTCAGTAGTTCACAGTGTGATGGGCCCCCAGTTCTATGAACTATAAATAGACTTTTCAAAATGTAACACAGAGACACAAGAGTGCCGTGGAGGGACAGAGATGTACGCTCACTCAAACTGTGCTGCTCATTTCTGCTGGTTTTAGGGGGGCATGTGAAGGTTTATAAGAAAACACAAAAAAACTTCTCTCTCAAACCAGCTAATAGACAATCCGCACAAGTCAGCACACACATAGCTGATACAACAAATCCGATAGAAAGACATTTGAATCAAGAGTATGATAAAATTTAAAAGTACAGTATTAAAAAACTGATAAAAGAAGTAAATATTTAAAAGGAAAATTTTAAAAATGAAAAGTAAAAAAGCTATGTTAACAGATAATTGGATAGATAATAATCTATGTGACTATAACAAAAATTAAATTAAATGAAATAATAATCTGGGATACTTGCAGATTAGAGTGCATAAGTGTGGCCTGTTGGACCGGACCAACATTTATGGATGAAAATGACATTCATTACTGCACGGCTGATCTCATCGTATAGGAGTATTACTTTAACATACTCTACTCCTGATATGAGGATGAGACTGTGAATTATAGTTTAGCAACTTTGTAAACCAAAATTGTATTATTTGTAAATGGGATTTTAAATCAGAGCATATCTGGTGAGTAAATCTCAAATACTAACAGGAGTTACAGTTTAACTGTTAACCTCAGCAGGGGGTTAGTGAGGAATTAAATATACATAAGTGTTGCTGTCAGAGTTTCTAGTGAAACGAGAATGATACACCTCCAAACTGCTGAGCCACTGTTGTCATCTTCCTTCATATTTTGGCTCTTCCCAAACCTATGGGCGTAGAAGTAATGGGCATTAATCTTCCAGTTTTGTGAGACATCAGTGAGTGAATGGTAGACATCAAAAAGTGAATAGATTTTTAGTGACCAGACATTTTAGTGAAGAAATCTAGTGTGTACCCCAGAGAGGGGTTGAAATCACAAAAGCCACATAGCTTATAACTACATACTCGTAAACACTTACCAGACTGTTCATGATAATGCCTCTTCTTTGCACAGTATTGTATAAAAAGTGTGATGTATTAGGAAAAGACGGAAAAGCTAAAAAGATCTACTAATATACAAAGAACTTAAAAAAAACAACACCTCTGACCTAAGAACTCTAAAGGAAATGAATGCCTCCATTTTCAGTCTGTTAAGTGGATTTCAGCTTGGTGTTATGATGGGCTGTTAAAGGGTCTGGTGTACCTGCCAGCTGTAAAACTACACTGCATCTTTTTAAGGGAACAGCCATAAAGCACTTTGTCTGGATTTTACAAATGAGATGGTGTAAATACAGAAACTGCTGAATAATAGATCGGCTCACGAACTGTGTAAAACCGTCCACTTAAATTTAATTTGTTCCACAAATATTTATTGCTTTCATTAGCACAGGTCTGTTGGTGATTAAGGGGTTTAATTAAAGTAAAACTGAGTGAACTCAGAAGCCAAAACTCATGAAAGTCAAATTTTCATTCAGTGCTGATGAACAGCTTTAAAAGACATTAATCAAGAAACTTTCTTGTTTCCTCTGAAAGCATTGTTTTATTTCCTTGTCCCTCTGTTAAAGCTCAGGTAGGCGTTTTAAGCTATTGATTTTCAGTCCTGTGGTACCTGCTTTGTACCCTCAAGAAATTGCTCCTTCTCCCTTGAAACCTGTGCAAAGACTAGCCTTCACAACAGAGAAGATTAACAAAGTCAGACAAGTTAAAAATCTAATAGAGAGGAACATCCATTACTGAATGGACCACCAGTCGAGCCAAGAAGAGGCCATTAAGGAAAGCATGGACTCAGCTCCCTGTAGAAAACATTTACGAGAGGCGCTCACTAATGAGTCAACGGAGAGGACTCTTTTCATCACTCAAACTAATTGGCATCTGTGAATCTGTAGCTTTAAGAAGGAAAAGAGGAACCTGCTCGATGGTATTGATTGAGTTTTCTGCAAAGGAGCGAGATGGGTGATGTGGTGAGTTATGGATCTCAGAGGTGAACAACACATGGAAACACACAGAAAACATTCACATAAGACGTACATAACATTTTTTTTTTAAACCACAAACTAAAATCACTTTGAACTAACTCACCAACAAGGACAGTTAATGAGCTCAGAGTAGTGCTACTCCAGAAACAGACCTATTAACATCCTTGCCTTCATCCCCCAGGCCATTTTTTTTGATGTATGAGCCCACAGCTGATTTTTTTTCCATACACTGTATCCTGCTGCCCCTAACTCTCTGTAATTGATTTCATTATCAGTCCCCTCTGTCGTAACCAAAAGTGTCGAATCATAAGCGTGGGGGAAATTGAGGCAGGCGGAATGAAGAGATAAACAGAGTTTGCTGCGCATCACTGACTGCATGAATTGCAGAGATGCAGGCCGCTCAATAAAACTAATCAAACGTGAATTTTAAGGGGTATTGACGATGGGGGATCAGTGAGGGATGGCAAATTTGTGAACTAAGGAAAAGGGTGGGAAAAAAGCAAAAGAGGGAACATCAGAAGCCAAGCTGACAGGGCAAGGGCAGTCAGAGGGTAGGGCTAATAGACTGCTGTTAAACACACTGATTTTTCAAACAATGCTGATCCCCTCAGGCTGGACTCTGTCATTTACCATTTTAAAGGCCACTTATGTTGTTCCTGCCTCAAAATGGCATGGAGAGCTGTATTTAAAGTCTAAATTAAAGGAAATTGCTGGTCTATCAGGTTCTCAAGAGACACCTTTACCTTCTGCAGGACTTGAATAGTAGTTTTACGATATTAACTTCTCATGATTAAATTGGGAAGATCAGAACTGGCCATTTTTGAAATGTATAAGGTTTTTTAAAAGGCATATTTGCAAATCAACCCCTCAGGACTTTGTAAGTGCAGATCAATCTGATTTAATTGGGGTAACAGATGTATGCTGCAAAAACTGAAATCTAAGCATGTGCTTCAGTCTTACTTTTAGTCAGAATTGTCTTTTTAAGCTTGTTAAGAGCCACATTCAACTGACAAATCCAGACGCATGTCTTATTATGAGATGTTTAAATACAGAAATGATGTATCAATTGCTTGAAATTAGTAAAAAAAAATAATAAGGAAAATTTGCGTAATAGATTACTGTCTAGATACAAGTAATGTTTTTCTTTCTTTAACAGGATTTTATTTTCCTCATTACAGGCAACTCAAACATCAAAATTGTCTTGAAATAACTTGAAACAGGACATTTTTCCAGAGTGGTCTGGCAAATATGGCTCATATCAAGACTAAAAAGACATTTTGTACAAAAAATAAGACAGATTTCAGTTTTTGCAGTGCAGAGTTACATTTGTCACAGAAAGTCAAAGTTGTTTTCTTACATCTCAGTTTGTACTCTTTGAAAAAGCACATGTGAATCTTTTTGTTAATTGATGGATCTTCTCTTTTGTTTCTCTGTCTTCCAGTTACAGCGGTTGAAGCGCTCCCTGTCCTTCAAATCTGTCATGCGCAGCAAAAGCATGGACAACTTTTTCCAACGCAGTAACGGCGATTCCCGTCTTCCCACAGCCCTCATCACTGCCCCTCCAACCCCACTATCTCCTCCCCCTTTGTCTGAATCCCCCCTGGCCTACGAGCGCTCCCCTCCACATTCGCCTTCTATCAGTCCAAACGCCTCACTGTCATCGCACTCTCCGTCAATGAGTCCCTCGCTGTCTGTAACCTCAAAAGGCCAGCCAAAGTCTCAGGGGCAGCCAGTCAAGACTCATTGTTTTCAGGAGCACGTCTTCCGTAGACCAACCAGCTGCCAGAGATGCAAACACATGATCCAAGGTCAGTCACATGAAAAATGCTACATCTAAAGGAGATCTGCAGTCATATCAGACAGGGATATTTTTACCTTGTAGTTTTCGTTTATTGTACTTGCTTTATAACTGTTACATGCACTCATTTTTAACAATTGGATGTCTTCTTGTCTGAAATTGTTTTCCCCTGATGTGCAAAGATGCCATCAGTAAAGATTCACACATCAATAATCAGATCCAAAGATTTAGTTCACCCAAACCCCTAACAACTCATCCTCTTATTTATCACTTGTGGTAAGACTGTGGTTTATGTTTCTCCCGGGGTTTAAAGATCTGTGTGAAAAATCCACAAATCTCACTGTGGACATCCCACAGGGTCTCCTATCTAACAGGAAACAGTCCTAACTCAAATTATTGACAGCAAGTTCTGTGTACCAATCTTATCAACATGCCTCCTCTGGGAGTTGTACAGAAACGCAACTCACATGATAACATTGCTCAGCTGTAACTTGAATGGTGTTCTGTCTTGGTAGAGCATTCAACCAAAGTAAAAGGGCTAAAAGAGATGATTTTGCACTTAAATGTGCAAATGCAACTGTTTCTCTCCTACATCTCATTCAGAATATGTTGAAAAAAGACCTGTATGTAGAATTCAGCACAGGCTGTCACAGTCCTCTGGCTGCCCTCAAATCAGGATCAATTCAGGATTGTGATGATTGAGTACACCGGAGCCACTCCTGATGTCTGGATGCTTGATTGCCTGCCAAACTGTAATGTGGCCTTCTGACCAGTATTAAGAGCACATTGATCTGTCCGGTTCAAGGCCGGAGCTGATTGTGTTACATTTTTCTTTGCACTTTTTGGTATTTTCTCAGGAAAAGAGCCCCACGAACACTATAGTTTACCTTGATGCAAAAACCATTTCACATCACATCATTTGTTTTTCGAAGATTTAACAAAAGTAGAACTCTGTGAAAATAGTCCTGTTAGGAATAACATTGGTGATTTCAAATGATAAGTTAATTTGAAAAAGTAACACTGATAACTGAGGATTCACACACATGCGGGTCTTGCAACCGTGCTCCACATCCCTGGATGTAGAGTTGCCTAAAACTAGATGAGGGACATGACTACAAAATGAAAGTGAGATAAGAAACAGATAAACAAGAGGACATGACGTTATTAAAGCCAAGACTGAAGTAAAAAGTGAAAACTTAACAAAACTGATAAGACTAAGGCTGGACCGATATGCCAGTCTCCTGAAATATTAGGCCAATTTTTGCATTTTTTCGCCTGTATCGGTATCAGCTGATATGCGGTTGGGTTCATGGATATATTTTTCCTGGGTATATTTTACAGACAGGCATCCACAGACAGCTCTCTGTTGCTAGGAAACACTACGGTCCATGTGCAGACCATGCCTTGCTCCTCCCCTGCTTGCAGACTGCAGGGTGAAGCAACTTCAAAACTATATCAGAATCTCCTGTTCCTACTGTTATCAACATATTCTACCTCATATTTTCCATCTTGTTTTAGTATTAAATATAGTTTAATAAGCGTTTCGTATTTTGAAATTGGGACATTTGTAATTGTTGTGTCTTTTTTATGATGTAAATTGAGGAAGCAGAAGCAGCATCAGCCCCAAATATTGGCCCAAGAAAATTGGGCCCTAAAAAAATAATAAAAAAAAAATCCTAGATGAGTTATGATAGTCTTAATCTGTTTCTGGAAACAGAGTCAGGTTTTGACCTTTGGCCCTACCTTACTGGCTTATCTTTTGTCGAAGTTCATTAATTTTTTCTTTCATACAGGGAACTCAAAGCAGGGGCTGCGCTGTAAAGCATGTAAGCTGGCAGCCCATCTCTGGTGTTCCTCAGAGCTTTCCCAGCAGCCCTGTATTGGCAAGGTAAGAATCCTTCATTGCAGGTCTCAGATCAAAGCGCTTGGCACTTTTTCTTTTGCCACCAACACTCGGAGCATTGCTTTTCCATTAAACACATCGTAACATTAAGTGTCTGGCACTTGTCTTGCAGGGGTGTAACTTTTATAGAGTATTGGTGATCAGGTGTGAACCGGGCTGTGAAATTCATGAAAGCAGCTGGAATCAACATTTAGTCTGGGAAATCTCTCATCAAAAAAGAATTGTAGTTTTATTGGTTTGTTTGTTAGCTTTGAGTTAGCATTTCATTGTTAATAGTTAAGAATGTCTCAAGAGTACATTATTTTCCAGATCATCATAACCCAGGATTCTTGAGATCTGACATTTTTATTGATTTTTAGAGTGAACAAATCTAATCAGTATTTTCACTTGATCATGGGTCAGGCTGGCATTTCATCAGAAGTAATTCCAGATTCATTGTAGCTGAGTCGCCTGACTTACCACTGGCATCAACATTTCTACTTAGTTAATTACATTTTTACAGTTTACAGTGGATTTGTTCGTAAATGGAAATGCATGAGCTCTCCACAGACCAGAGACTAACCCAGAATGCATTGTGTCAGCAGAATTAAACAGCATCTGGATGCTGTAATTGTGTCTCTCAGTCAGTTGGCACAGCCTTTAGCCCTAGTAATGTGCTTAGCCTCAGAGCTCTCGCCTTGTTTTAAGAGGATAAAGCCGTTTCCTAACCAGCAGAGACAAAAAGGTGGAGGTTATAAATGGAAAGGGGATTGACTGGGGGGTTTGAGGTGGAGACAAAGTCAGTGTGAAACGTGAGAAAGGGTAGCAGCAGGATAGCATTATCTCCTCCAACTATAAATGCCGCGAGAGGAACCAGAGCTGACTGGGATGGCACTAATGATGTTACGGCGGCCAGGTTCCAACATTTTCCCTCTGTCTTTTTGTCCGTTCTACCCTCATGTGCGCGGCTTTTCTCTTTCTTTCCTCTTGTCTGGATGCTACATTTCCTTCCTCCCCTCTCGACTCTTTTGGTAAATCAATATCTCCTTGTACCAGCTGGTCTGGCTAATTCACTGTGAAATTCAGTGTTTTTGAGGCACATACAATCCCTCGAGGCTCTCGCCGCGCCTTCAGCAGTGTCCTCTTCGATCACTGCACACTCATCAGAGCAAGTATTAGGCAGTTTTCTGTAACAGGATTGAGTTCAAGACCGCTTTTTTACATCTACATGGCTCCGCCTACGTGTTTCATTTAAGCTTCTGCACACAAACAAGTTGCTTGAGGGGCACCAACGGCCTAGTGGTTGAGGTTGCGCACAATGGGGTTTGCTCTCAAGCAGGTGGGCCAGGTTCGAATACGGTCTTTGGCATGTTTCCCGCATGTTACTCCCCACTCTCTCCCCTATTCCTATTCCTACTCCATCCACTGTCCTCCTCTATCACATTAAAGGCATGAAAAGCCAAAAAAATAACTTAAAAAAACAGGTTGCTTGAGTGTTGTGAAAAATCACCCTTAAACAAATACAGAAAAAGATATGGATTAAATGTTAGGCATAAATGTCAAAATTAGATGAACAGAATATGTCAAGTGACATGGGGGGTGTTGATTTCCAGAGTGGCTTACTCTTGGGAGGACTCAAGGCCAAACAGAGCAGCGCAGTACGATAAATGCTGCAGGAGGATTAACTCGCTGAGTGTGACAAATAATGAGTTTACTGAATATCAACCAAATGATCCATAGAGCTGACACACTCACAGAGATGATGGGTAAACACATAAAGCCAAGTACTGTATCTCATTTCTGTCTCATCTTGTTTCGTACTTATGTGATATCAAATTGATTTAGCTGAAGCTTTAACCAAATGAACCATCAAAACGTGCATTCAGTCATACGAATACACTTCAATCACTGCAGGGTTTTTACTTTGAGCATAGGATGTGGACATATTTAATCACTGTTTATCCTTTACAGTTTATCTGACAATAATGAGTACAGCTAGTGTTCAGGTGATGTACTGATATTAAATCAAAGTGGACTTTTTAGGTCAGGTGCTCTTTCTGTCTATTTCTCAGACTTAAACGTTTCCAAACTGTGAGTTATTCTCTAAATTAAAGCAGCTTTTAATGACTTTGGAATTATTGGAAAGTCTTTGGAAACATTGTGCTGATCAGTGTTAATTGAACTTAGAGATGTATTGCAGTTTGATTAAAGAATGAAGCCTGCTGAAGTCTGCACAAAATAAATGATGATGCAGGAAAGCATTACACACACACACACGCGTGCGCACTTTAACCATCTCCAGTAAGTGTCCTCCGCCCTCTTCGATAAGTCCCATACTGTCCAGTCATGATGCTGTCACCATTTCAGTTCTGATGTGTATAATTACTGCAGTGTTTCTGTTTTGAGACTGGATATGGAAGACAAGAGTGCAAATACTTAAAAACACCTGATCATATCTAGTTATGGACTTTTTAGTTTTTCATATGAAGAAGTCGCTCAAACTACTGCGTGTTAAAAGGTGCACTCTAAAGAATTTACCGAGTTTATGTACACAAAGCTCACATTGTTGAATCAAGTGTGTGTGTGTGTGTGTGTGTGGGGGGGGGGTTCTCCAGGGTATTGTAATATTCAAATAACAATAATATAAATGATGGTTAGAAAAAGCACAAGAATGTTGCTGTCAAAAGCAAATGTTTAACTATTTATAATATGAAATTGACAGACCCAACCTGTCATTTCTTTCTAGCATTTAGCAAATGAGTGTACAAAAAGTATGATGGTCATCATGAAAAATTTGATGCCATATTAAGGATCGAAAGTGTTATCACAATCAACCACAAATTGCAATAATATAGAAATCAAAATCTCTTTCAGAGGAAAGCAGTTTTGTCCACTCTGGATTTTGTTAGATGAACAACAGATATGATTGAAAAATATTGCCTTTGTTTTGTTGGCAAGAATACCATTTGACTTTAAGAAATAAAGCTTGTCTCTTTTTACATTCCTGTCTGACAATGAGATTTATCCTTCGGAGACAGTGAATATTATTGCTTCAACATAGCTTCAAAAAACAGTGTCCTGATATTTCACCGTGCACTTTCCCACTGCTATTTTAGTGCAGAGGTGACTTTGTTTTCGATAAACAGGCATTAGGAAAACAGGTTTGGGGCAAATTCCTGGTTGTCAGCCCTGAAAGCAGTCGTCAAAATCCTTCTAACCTTACAGCGATGTCTCACTTTCAGATGACCTTTGTACTTTTCAGAAGAGCGACACTCGGGATGTGTCAAAATGTCAGAGTAGTCACTTTGATAACTTCTTCTTTCACTTGAATAAAATCCTCAGGCTGTAACTCCAACACACATTCATTCAAATCTTTGATAACTCTGTAATGCATTGACATTTATGTAGTTTTCTAGGCTTGTACAAATATTTCAGTAATAAAGAAAAAGGACGAGTTTAGCATGTATGGTTGTTGGAGAGGGAAATGCCTGGAAGTGACTTAGAATACATGTCACTTTCTCGGAAACAGATGAAAGTGATGCAGGTTTTGAAGAGTTCTATATTTAAACTCTGTTTCGACTTGGAAAACAAAACATCATAGCCTCAGTCAGAGCTTTGTGATAGTATCCCTTCAGCTGATGAGTCACAAACTGTAGCTAAACATATTCCTACTTCTAAATAAAGAGGCACAAATCAGATATCAAAGGTGTACAGTGGCAGATTGGCACTTTCTGATCAGTTTGACAGAGACAGACCTTATACACCACCTGGCCAAAAAAAAGGTCACCACCAAAAAAAAGTCACACACACGAACAACCCCAGATTATAGCACTGCCCCCACTGGCTTGTACAGTAGGCACGAGGACATGATGGGTGCATCACTTCACCTGCCTCTCCTTTTACTCCGATGCGCCCATCACTCTGGACTAAATCTAGACTCATCAGACCACATGGCCTTCTCCCATTCCTCCAGAGTCTCAATTTTAGTAGTTTCTGCAATCCCCTAAGATGTTTTCACTGCTTGATGCATGCCAGTGATTTGACCCTTCTTAGACAGACTAACATCTTTTCCAGAACCACAGGATGTGTCTTTCGCCATGGTTGTTCAAGAAATGGGAAGCTACTCATTACGTTGGCTGTGGTTAAATGACTTGTTCCGAGCTGAAAGATAATCAACCATGCAGTAATTATCCAATAGGAAGCTTGTACCTAGTTAAATCCAGGTGGTGACTTTTTTGGGGGGGGCCAGGCAGTGTAGTACATGTAGTGCATTTGCAGATACTAAAGTTTCATTGCACGTACTGCAGCTCCACCTTTCCCCCATGAAACCACTCGAGTATTGTCTTACAGTGAATACCACATGCGCCCTTCATCCTTTTTCATCCTCAAGTAACATTTCTCCTTCCTGTATCGTCTTCTCATCTCTCCCCTAACCTCTCAGACGGGCGCCTTCAAGAGAAACTTCAGCTCTCCTCTGCTCACCACCGATCAGCTGGGTGTGGTCCGAGAAGCTCCGGCTGCTCAGGGTGAGTGACGGAAACACAGGGCTGCTTTCTTACAGCGCCAAACAACTGTGATCTGAAGATGAGTAATGACCACGTCTGTGGCCTTCAGTCCTTGATACCTGACAGGCCACTCTGTATGTGTGCCGATGAGTGTGTCAGGGGAGTGTCAGCTATAAAAAAGCTTGCTGCTTTCATGTCTGTTTGTGTGCAGAGGCAGATAATAGCGTTGTAGACCCGGTGTATGAGGCGCTGCGCTATGGGACGTCACTGGCTCAGATGAGTCGCTCCAGCTTCAGCAGTATCTCAGAGTCACCATGTCATGAGGTACAATGACACACACAAACATCACAGTCAATCTTTGTCGCTCATGTATATCCATGTTGAGATAAATCATACCAGAAATACTGCTGACTTTGTTTTCTACAACCTTTTCTTTGTTGCAGGAAGAACATCAAGACAAGCCAGAAAACCAGCCAATAGCTGAAGAAGAACAAATACCAGGAAGTAAGTTTCTTTCTTTTGTGTTCTGCTTGAAATAATCGTTGTTCATTTTTATCTGTTTTTTTTTTTAGTTCTTTTGGTTCAACAGGAACAAAGACATGCATGCTTAAAATAGACAACCACATTAAGTGATCATGAAGACTACAACAGGAGGTTGTAGCTTTATACAAAAATCTTTAAATCCATCATCTAGCACTTCTTATGATCTTTTTGATAAACTTGTGAGATCCACAGCGTTTTTAAAAACCTGTACATTAGTGAAAGTGTAAATAACATACAAAACAGCATGCTACAGTTTCAGAAACAGGCGATTTGTTTCCAGCTTTTTCTTGTCTCTGTATGAAGCTTTCAGGAAAATGTTATCCATCTTCTCCTTCAACTATCGGAGGAAGATTATTCTGAAAAGGACAGTAAAAAAAAAATTTTTGGTGTACTTTTTTACTCCATCCTTTGCTTTGTACAAGTAAATTATTCTTGTTGAGGATTGAGAACTGTAAGGTATGTTTTAGCTTGCTCTGCAAAAACAGGAATCGTAGCAAGTGTTGATGTTATACTTTACCAAAAATTTTCTTATCATTCCAGTATCTGTCCAGAAAACTTGTCATAAGGTGGAACATTTTTAATGAATTTCTAAATGTTTATAAAGTGGAAATGTTGAGATTGTTGGAATTATGTAACACACTTGGGGCGTGGAAAAAATTGAGCTGACTTTGAGAACATACAGTTCATTAGCATGAGACAGTATCCTATGGTGTGTGTGTGTGTGCGTGTGTGTGTGTGCGTGTTCGTTCTTGCAGCAGTTCTTTAACCTCTGTCTTTGGTCCCAGGAGACGAGATCATCTCTGTTCTGCTGCCACTTTAAACTAAATGACCTTGGCTTCTGCCTTCCTTCTGTTTACTGCAAAGTGACAAGACCTTTCTCTCTTTTTCCCTCCCCTTTTCTCTTTTTCACCCTAACTTTTCTTCACTTTACACGTCTCACACATATTCTCCTCTTCTCTCCCCACCTCTTCCTGTATTTCTGCATCTGTCTCTCCAGTGCTCACTCCTCCTGAAAGCGAGAAGGCTGATTCAGAAGACAGGGTCAGCCTGAAGGTGTGTAGTCAGCATTCCCCTCCTCTGTCCTTGTTCTTGGTGAAAATTCACTTTGTCAGCTCCCTTCAAATTTCATATTCCTTTCTCTCAGTTTGGGAAATTCACACGAGCAACACAGAGATAACTGCCTCATTTACTTTTTTTCAGACTCCGAAGAGAGTCGAGGTTCACTCCATCCACACCTACGTGGCTCTCTACAAGTTTCTGCCTCAGGAGAAGGACGACTTGGAGCTACAGTCAGTCACTTTTCTTTGTGTACTGAATGTGTGTGTGAATGAAAGATGGGATGACAGTGAAGGAAGTGTGTGCCTGGCCAAAACATGAATAACATTCACTAACCATCTGTTTCCTCAGCAGGGTGATAGTAGGGGGTATGATAGGGAGAGGGGCATGCTGGGAGTGGGATTTTTAAAAAGTCTGTTGGTATTTGCAAAAGATTTCTACACTGAAAGGATGCATCTGTGAAAGAATAGCGCAAGTTAGGATGATGGAGCGTCATCTCCCCCTGTCCATGTCACAATGTCCTCGAAACACAAATCCTCAAATTGTTCCAATAAGCAGCGCCCTGCTAGCTGTGTGTGTTTTAATGCTTGAGTGAGCCACGTAAACCTTATAAAGCACTTAGGGTAAAAGCTTTTTCTCCCCTTCCAGGCCTGGCGACAGAATTCAAGTTACAGACGACTCCAACGAGGACTGGTGGAAGGTGAGCTCTGAAAAAAGAAAATCTCCATTACACAGATGTGCTGAGGGACCATTACACAACTCAAATGATCCCTCTTCTCTCTGTCTTTCTATTAAACCAGTGCTCAGGGAAATAACATTTCATCATGACAAATCTCCAGATTACTTTTGAGAAATACTACAGTAAAACTAACACCCATGTTCAAAGCAGAGACAGTGAGAGTTGAGAGCTGAAGGATGGGCTTGAAGGACAGATGTGGGTGTTAGCAGAGATTTGGAAGCATGGACAGAGAAGAGAAAGAAGACAGATTGCTGTATGTGTTTAATGAGGCAGCTGAAGATCTTAACCTTCACCTGCTGAAGGACAGATAAGCTGAACATAATGAAACACTGTGGAAAAGTACAGATATCAGCTTTTATAGGGAGGGTGTAGAGTTACTATATCTATATAGCTTAAAGAGAGTCAGAGAGTGGTAGTAGCTTTTTCAAGAGAAACTTAGGGGAGTCTAATTTGAACCTCGTGACTCAGCTAAACACAGCTGGCTACTAAACTATGGTACAAACTTAAAAAGTTTTTTTTTTGTGACATCTCAAACAACAGTATTATGTCACTGTTGATAAATACATTACCTTGTCGGATTTTATTGTTGTATTGTAATATTTCCTTTTGGTTAAGCAGGCATCTGGGTTTTGCGTGTGCCAAGAGTCTGTGTAGGGAATAACATGTATTTGTTTCCTCCCTCTGTCACTGAGGTGTCTGATTGGAAAACAAAAATAGTTTTATACCCATTATTTTGCTCATTGTAACAATTTTGGCACCCGTTTAATTGTGATGCCAGTTTGGGCAGCTGGTCAAGCAAATAACAGCGACAACACAAAAGAATCTAATTGTATCTGCTCAGCCAAGGACTGTCAAGGACTGTAGTGGAGGCAGACTGTGTTGGATTTGCTTTCTGTGTTGAAGTGTCAGCAGTGCAATGATTGAAATGTGGTTGTGCTTTTTTCTGGCAATGAGGCAGCAAATTGTGGCCGCATTGAGGAGAAATGTAACTCTAAACAGGAGGAGTCAGCATCATAGATTTTTCTACTACAAGCAATTCAAGCTGCTTTCAGAACAGGACATGAAAAATCTATTTATAGCTTTCAAAGGCTAACAGACTGTTTGTGTTTGTGTGTGTGTGTTTGTGTGTGTTTACCAGGGGAAAAGCAGAGACAAGGTGGGATTGTTCCCAGCCAACTTTGTGCAACGGGTCCGTCCCGGTGAGCGAGTGTGGAAGGTCACGGCTGGTTTCCACGGTAACCGAGACAAAGGCCAGATGACTGTGAAAGAGGCCCAGGTGAGCGTTTACACACATCAGTTCCACACACTTTCTCTCTCTCTCACACGCTGAATAAGTATATGTAAATTCATGCAGGAAAGTGCTGAGATTACAGAGGACAGCATGTTACACTCTCTGTTTTTGTGCCTCAGTCCACAAACTCTGTCACATTTCTGAATGTCATTTGCTCCTCCTCTCTCTCTGCCATCCTCCCTTGCCCGCCCCTTCCACTGCAGATCTGTGTGGGTAAGAACGAGGAGACTGACGGGTTTCTTCGACTGAGCAGCGGGAAGAAGAGGGGCTTGGTCCCGCTGATGTGTCTACTAGAAATCTGACGGGCAGCCTCCGTCTCCTTGACCCCTCAGTTTGGAAAAGAGTTTCACAGTGATGGAGGAATACTCAGGAGTGTTTACCTGACACCTCACAGACCGCCAACCATCCACCTCCACCCCTCAAAAACATGGCAGTGAATTAGCAGAAAACCCTCAAATTGGCTTTTCACTTGGGAAGATTTGAAAGGTTGAAGGGAAGACAGGAGGGGCTTTGTCAAACATTTTTAGAGCTACTTTTCTTGTAGCACAACTTGACTTTGTGTGTTTTTAAACACACTCACAACAGCTATGTAGCAGCATCTTGATGAGGACGGCGTGCAGGAAGCCTGGCTACCTCACCAGCCATTTTCAAATGGGGACTACTTTATTACGATGTCATGGCCTGTAAAGGGACTTTATGAGCAAAATGTACTCATCTCATTGTTTGTGTAGCAAAAACAAGACATAAAAGATTGTGAAAGGTTGTAGCTGTTTATCGTAGTAGCCTGTCCAAACACCTTCTGCTTGGATGTTTTCAGCCCAGTCCTCAGATCTATACTGCAAAAACTTGAAATAAAGCAAGGTGACTGTAGGCTCCTAACTGATTTAAAGCTTTAAGGCATGAAGACAGTTCAGGCTGATTTAAGAAATCACAGTCTTATTTACACACACTGAAAATCTAATAAGTCTGCAGGGGGTTCCTGAATTTTTCAGGTTGCACCGCAACAAAATTCTGGTGGTTAAGATCTGCCAACGACACAAAACTGGACAAAAAAGGTCTAAGATTCTTGATTTAAGTAATCATTGGAAAATTGGACCCCTTTTTTTCAAATTTCTTGAATGAAGAATTCTGTTTTTCAAGATACTTGAGTCTTTCTTACTTCATTGGCAGGTTTCCTTACGAGCACTCCAGGTCTTATATATTGTGCTCGTAACTTTTCGGGGGAAAGAGATGTTAATTGCTTCTAATGAAGATAATTAATGGTAATAAAACAAAAACAGTAGCTCAGTTTGAGTTTTTGCAGTATCAATGTTGAAAACACTGAAGATCCTCATCACAACAAGCACTTTAATTCAGATTAACAACGTGCAAATGTGTCTCTCCTGTACTGATCACAAATCAGGTACACCACATCAGGTGCATCACAAAAAGTTGAAAATAGAAGTGTTCTCTTTCACATCTTGGCCAAATAAAAGTCAACCTCAACACACACTAACACAGGGACACACTCCCGGGGTATTACGCTGCATTTGTGCTCTTCACAGCTCTGATGTGACAAATGCTTTGTGTGTACCTGAGGGAGCGTCTCTCTCAGTCCACCCTTCAATTACACCCCTTTTACACGCACTAACACACATCGATTTTATATTTATAGTCCACTTTGTTTCTTGTGTCTCTAAAATCAGCCACTGGAATCCTGTCATCCTTCACAGAAATGTTTATGCCGTGTTGTTATGTCCTGTAATATTCTTGTCATATCCCAAACATGTCTCGACTTTGCTGATGAATTCGCTTTTTTCGCCTGGAAGAGCAGAGCAAAAAAAAAAAAAAAGAATCAAGGTGATGGGTAAAAAAAACCCTAACCTCTATGTTTTGTCAAAAACCTGGTGATGGTTGTCAAAGTTGGAGTCTCTCAGAGGGTTGTGTTCCTAACTTCAGCTGTCAAAAGTGGGATGATTTGATGAATGGTTTATATTTCTTGGACCACTTGTGATTTGCTTTGAAGCCACTCTGAGACACAGTTTGTGTTGCTGTCATCTAAGGGGATGAAGGCAAATCTGGCACATACAGCTTGATTTATTGCTCTGTCACCACAAACCCTAGAGCACTGACAAACTGCATTTGTTATGGCAATAAATGTAAATAAAAACATGCTAACTTTGTAAATAGCCTTATGAATATACTGTATATAGTGGCTCTGAGGTTTGCAGCTGTCCAAGAGCCAACTAAGGGCATTAACTTTACAGCTATAAATTACTGAGGATTATTATTTATTGTCCCACTTACTAATGTATGCATCCTAATGCTCAATTAACACTTAGCTCTGTCAGCACAAATCTTTTCAAGTACTATGCACAACAGTTCCAGTCACTTCACATTATTTTGTACTCAGCTCTTTTCCAGCGTAGCCACACACACACAACTGTCTGTGCATTTGCAGATATTTGAATTTGAACTCTGGAAGTATACAGCGTCCATCTTGGATGAGTCTGCATCGTGCAAAACATCCCCATCACTAACAACAACCAAGACTGGCTCAGGATCAGTTTTATCCAGGTGACTTTCCTTCCCCACCTCAATGCACACGAACAGGCTAGTTTTTTTGCATGGCTAGCTGCCCTTTGATCGTCACATCTCTCAATAAAATCAGATAAACTGGTGAATTGTGTCCTCGTTTATTTGTAAAACAAAGTTTGTGTCTCAAGTTTTGTGATTTTTTTCTTATGTCATTGTAGATATGATAGTTGAGAACCAGTGACCATAGAGTCCACTGGAGTTTTGTGAGCTCATAGTCAAGGTCAAGAAATCAATTTTAGATGCACTTCATGAGGTTTGCCCTCATGCAGGCAGCCCAGGTTTGAGTCCAGCCTGTGGCCACTTTCCCGCAAGTCACTGTCGTCATGGAAACCTCAACTCATCATAAATAAATCCACTTCAGTCCAACCTGATCAGAAATATAACTAGATGGCAGACTTTTTCAACATCACTTTGAAGTTAAATTTGCAGATAATGGGAATTAGTTCAATAAGTTTATCTGACTTGTCAAAAAAAAAAAAAGCGGAACTTAGCCATAGTCAGTATAATGCTGAGTTCTTATTCTCCTGACTTAATGTCCTGACTGACTTTCTTTGACTGCATTAAACAGTTTAAAAACTCAGACTGACTCATGCTGTGACACTGGAGACAGAATAACTGGAGAAGCTTTTGCACTTATACTTCCTCGGCCTAGCTGTGTGCTGCCCAATCACCTGCCTGTTCTACTTTGACATTAATCAAACAGTAACCCTGACATTAATTAGGGATGCTGTCACCCACACTTCTTCAGGAGCTGATGTGACTGATGGCAGGAGGATTGGGTAACATATTTCAGTTTGTTGAAGTAATAAACCCAGACAGTGACCTCAGAGTGAAGGCTTTTTGTTAATTATAATACCACACAGAGCAACTGGCAAAGGATAAACAATAGCACTGTGAGAAGTATGACAACAAAACAGAGCATGAGCAGACAAAGAAATTTCCAAATTCAAAAGTCCCCTGAAAAAAAAAAGAATCTGTTGTTGTCTCTGACACTCGCAGTGTGTTTGTGTATCTGCTTTTAGTCAGCATTTGGTAATGTTGTCAGCAGTTTATAAAACAGCCACTGAATCCAACAAAATGTCTGTCTTCTGTGCCACTGAGTTACACTGAGATCTTACATTCAAGTCGACAGTGAAGAAACTAAGAGGACTTCTTGTTCTTAATGACCATAAATAATGTGATTAACTCCAAATCAAATTAATTGGCATCGGTGGAGCTGCTGGCAGGCCATGGACTAAGCTGGCAAAGACAGTTTCTACATGTTTGTGTGCGTGTGTGTGTCCCTGCTGTGGTGTGAGGAACATTTCTCAAATCATGACCCAGTTCTGTTATCAAATTGGATCAAATGTGATTTTCCACTCTGCAGAAAGAGAGAGACAGAAATGTGTGCAACTGGCAGTACATCAAGCTACTTGTACATTTTGTAAAAGTGCTGACTTTGGTGCTCAAGAGCCTCAATTTACTGTGGTAACTGAGCTCTTTACGTCTCTCTTTCATGAAATTGAGCAGAGGAAGCCAAATCCTCTGAAATTCTCTTTCCGAGGCTCAAACGTTGGTGATAAGCAGAGAATGAAACGCTGAGAACATGTCTCTTTCTAAGTGAATCACTTTCACTCTTTCTTTACGCTTCATCCATCAACATCAGGTCCAGATGCTGAAGTGTTTAGTTTGGGGCAACAAATCCAAGCAGAGAGCATCAAAGAAACTGGTCCTTCAGCCTATCATGCTCGCTGCAGGAAACAAAATAACACGGCTCATTAAATGTGTGATTTGTCATCTCCTGTCCTATAATGTTCACACTCACTTCTCTGCATCTTCTGAAAGTGAGCCACTGCTGCTGGATAAGACTCAGGGCGCGGGTGATGATCGCAGCAAAAGGGCGCTAACAGGGAGCAGAATGCAGCAAAACTGCTAATTCTGGAAGAAAATCCAGGCTTAGAATAGAAGTTGATTACATGAGCTGGCAAAAGGGGAAGACGAAAGCACCGTCAGGGGAAATAAGGCTTTCTGCTGCTTGGCATACAAAAAGAAACATTTTATAGGGCCCTTTATGAAAAAAAAACATGCAAATAATAAATCATGCTTCTCTGCTAACCTCAGAGAAGGGGTGAGGGTGTTACTGTAGAGGCGTAAAATATCAAAATCTTGCTTCAGTTTGTGGAATGAATGCTTTGTCACGGCCTCTTTACACATTTTGGTTGCATTTGCGTCACTCTGCTATCAGGACGCTAATGCTCTATAGATAGTGACAGAGCTAAATTTGTACTTAATGATAACATGAGACCTTGGGTTATAATCCTGGGTCCCAGAATGGGTTTAGTGAAATGCTCTCTAAGAAGCAGCTCGGTCTGCATACTATTAATGCAGCACTAGCATTTCAAAAGTAGGAAGAGAACCTAAAAAATTGTGTCATCTTAGTTCTCCAAATCCTGTGTTGACTTCAGTTTTAAAATGCGGTTTGAATTGTAAATCTTCTCAGCTACTGCAGAGATAAAAAAAGAAAATGTCTCAAGTCAAGAAAACCAACCCTAGTTATAAGCTTTGTGAGAAGGGGAAGTTTTGAGCCGACTCTGAAAAGTAGAAGGGTGTCTGCTCTCAGCACACGATTCCAGCAGAGAGGGCCTGATAATTGAAGGCTCTGCCTGCCATACTGCTCTTAAAAATTTATCAAGGGTGTGCCTGTCAAACCAAAATAAGACTTTTTTTGAACACATCATGTAGCACTTGATGAGAACCTTTAAACTAAAATTTGTTAGTCTGAAGTTATTAGAGTTTGGGAAGTTTGGGAAAAGCTTCTAACCAAATGAAAATTGCAAGTCAGTCCAGATGAACCATAAATATTCATCCATCAAAGAAACATCTTCGCCTCACGCTCCAACAACAGTCTCTAATGATTCTGGATCTTTCCTCCTCCCTGTCTTATGTTGTCATCATCCTCAGATTCCAGGTGTGTTTATCAGTTTTCTTATCCAAAGCCAACTAAACGATTAAAAATTAAGAATGTACACTGAGATAGCATGTTTAATGCATGATCTCATCTCCTGACACTCTGGCTGCCTCCGCTGGCTCAGGATGCTTCCTGCCAAACTGTACTCACTGTGACAGCAACGAGCAGCACATGGAGTCCAGAGGTAAGAGATGGTACAGCACATACCCTATAGATGGTGTTGGAGGTTGAGCAGGACGGAGAAAACAGGCCTCAGGGTTGACACTGACTTTCTTTGAAGCATTCTACTCTGGAAATGACAGATTTGAGGAGCTGTATATGTCTCTATACAATCAAAAATTCAGGGGAGGCCCTGGGTGTTTCTCCTCAGAACAATGAGAGATCAAAAGAGCTTTATTTATGAGGATAGAGATCGCCTTAAACCAATATCATCTGAGCAGTTTCCATAAACATCCATCATAAAAAGCATTGCCCAGTGGAAGAGGTTAATTAGAAATTATACTTTGAAATAATTAGATTCAAGTGCAAATACAATTTAAAAAATGCATCTGTTGTTTTTCTTGACATTTAATCAAAAGTTAAAAAAAGAAAAAAAAAAAAAAGAAGCTATTTCAAACTGAATATGCTCAGAAATCAATACCTTTGCAGCCAAAAGCGGCAGTTCCTCAAATAGCCACTAGAGGCAGGTCCCAAAACTGAGTCTACTCCTATGTTAAAATGCCTATCGAAATTTCTTATAAAAACAAACAAATAAATAAAAACATCACGTCACACATTATGAACACCTTGTGAGAGGTAATTCATTCATCTCACTTGATTATTGTTTTAAAACTTTGAGATGAATAAAACAAGTTAAATGGTTTTAAGCCTTGAAGTTAGGTTTTCTTGCCTTCACAGCTGTTTCCGCAATTTGTTTTGCGCCAATGCTTATCTCACAATTTGAAACTGTCCCCTTGTGTATAATGAACTTTCAACATCTTAACTTAATTGTTACATGTAAGGTATGAACGAATCGTGATCCCACCTCTTTCAGCTCTGAGCATTGAGTTCAAACATGTTACAAAAATTACAGAAGGAGTTTCTCCTTTGGTCTGTAAATGGCTCATTTGTCCCCCAGCAAATTTTCAATGGTCAAGTTTATGTTAAACAGTCAAATAAACAATGTTCAGTTTGTAATATGACAAACCCCTGAATCTTGTCCTTCCAAACTCAGGTGAGTGTTGACACAGAAAGTTTTCCAGATGGCTGCTCACGGGTAAACACAGATGTTTCTTCAGATTAGGCCCATTACATCTTGTGAAAACATTACAACAGGTTCCAGTCTTACAGACTGACCCCACCTCCACACCTGCTCTCAGTCTGTGCTGAATTTAACTCAACAGCACTTCACCTGACACAGCCTTCCATCAGTAATCACCACTTACATGTTTTTCCTCTTCATCCTTAACCTTTCTCCATTATGAGGCTTTGATGTTATTATTGAGGGCCTCTTTACTCAGCCTCGAAGGGAAAATCAAGTAAGGTCCAGCCGCACAATTGGGACACAAGGTCATGAGGACGTGGCTCTTGGGTGGAGAGGAGAGTGTCATTAATGTGTGTCCCAGATGGCTTTTATCCATCGCTTTGGTCAGGGCTTTAAAGAGGTTAGTTTGTGTACGTGTTCATTCTCCTAAATGACTGAAGTGCTGCAGGTGATTTGTCTGCAGGCTAAGCTAAATTACAGAGTTTCTGTCTTCCTAATTATTGAGTAAACACACTTTTGTTCATGTAAGCATCATCTCCTCGATACTTACTTTTTTGTTGTTATACTGTATGTTCACTTTAGACGAGCACACAGTGACCTTTATGGCAGTGAACAGATGGGGTCAATCATCTTTCGTGAACTGGATTTTTCTTATAACCAGAAAATCTGAAAAGAAAAGGTTTGGCCTCTTGCAGTTACTGTTCACCAATTGTAGAAAAGTGCCAAAATAGATCTGAGCTCCCTTGGCTCACTGTTCCCATTCATGGTTTGTAAACTGAGTAGTTCTGGTCATGGAAATCATCAATATTTCTTGATCATTGTTATGGTGTATGAGATCATGCGTTTTAGCCTGTTTTAAGTTTACAACAAAGAACTTTATTCACCGATATTGTGTTTTAATATAAATTCAAATCCATGTTGTTAGTCTTGTTACAAAATCATGTCTATTTGTAATGCAGTTTTTGGCCTTTTCCGTTAAGTACAGTGATATCTGTACAAGTTCTCTGATTGTGTTTCTGAATCTAATAACACAATGTGCTGTAGATTAGGGAATATTAAAATTCTTTTCTGTTATACTGAGGATAATTACCCTGAGGAGGCATTTGAAATCATTACACTGTTTGCTTGTGCATTTCCTTACAGTGGCGAACCTCTTCCCATCTTTACCCCTGAGAAACCTGGTCTCTCTTAAGTGCCCTTTTATACCTACTCATGTAGCTACTCTGGTAAAGTTTATCCCTATCCTGAGAGATGAAACAGTTGTTCTTTGTATGCTTATACAACTTTGACACATCATCAAATGTGAAATGACCACATATTTATCATGAAGCACCTTTTTTCCTTTTGTCTTTAATAAGGCTTTGCGAAACATCAAAATATGTTTCAGTCAGCATTTGAACAAGCATCCTAACATTTTTGAAGTTGGGATTTTAGAACAAGATATCAAACAAATCAATGGTATAATTGCAGTTGTGTGATATAAGTATATTGCTGGCAGGAGCTGGCTGCTGCAGTTTGGGCCACCTAGATGTAAGCTTAGACTCAACATGCAGACTTTTCTTTTCACAGAAAATGCATATTTACCAACAAAATTATTAGTTTAGATGAAAAATAGGACAAAATGCTGTATTCTGGTTTTAACTCAGGTAGATTTAGCTTTCTAGGGAGACAGAGGTCAGCTGAAGGCTTAGTACAGTCTTTGTAACCTATGAATCAAGAATGCTGCCTGCTTTCTTCTGTATGCCTCAGTTCACCAATCTCGCCTCTCCCCGCCTTTGTGAAGTTTCCATGCGCAACATGCTTTAAAATCTTAAAAAGCGTACTTCAAAATCCATTAAGTCACTAAGATGAGAGAGCAAAGAAAGCCTGCTTTCTTCGCTCCCTCTTCTACCACGGCTCAGACTGTGGTGCATTTGTGGATCGTGAGTTATTAATATTTCAGCTTCCAGGCTTTGGCTCTTTTCTCTGGCCTTATATAAAACTATATATTTAGATCCACTGATATAATTCACATTCCAGCACACTACAGTGAAAGCCTCAGTACATTCAGGTCTTTAACTCAGTGATTTTGGCTACAAAGTCCCTCAGAAATATTCTGATATACAGACGATGGGCAAAACTAATCTATTTAATTTGCATTGTGTCAGAGACTTTGGGGTTTCTGCCTCTGAGAGGCAGGGATTAAAGGATGAATGTTGCTGTTCTGTTATGCTAAAGATGCTTTGCTGGTTATCAGCCAAAGCTACTTTTTCCCTTTCGCCGCCCAAGTCAACAACACTGTCTATCTCAATGAATAGAAAGATGAAAAAAGCTCAGCATATTGGAGGATCAGCAAGACAGGGACTGAGTTTGTAACAAGCATTGCCTCACTGCATGTTTTCACACAGAAAAGTGCAAGTTTTTGAGAAAGAGGATAGAGGAGGGGAGGAAGGACAGACAGAGAAATAGACAACAAGAGCAAACAGAGATAAAGAGAGTTTGAAATACTGGGTGGAAATTGCTTCTGCTTCCACAGTGGAGTTATTGTTGAAAATGTTTGCCCTGTGTAATGTGCAGGAAAAAAAACCCTAACAGTATGAGATCAGATGCAGCATAAAATTTGTTCTCATAACATTTAATTTAAAGGTCTGTTCTGCAACACACTTTTAAAAAAAAAAGCTGAGTTGTCAACTTTTTCAATCTCTTAACCCTGACCCTAGTGCCACCCTAAAAACTTCTGTTCGCTGATGAAAAATAAACACAAGTGCATAATTGAAGTTCTTCAAATACCTTCTTGGGCCATAAAAACCAAGAATAAACATGTTTATACCTGATTTCTTTATTATTACTAGTGTGGTATTAAAACCCCAAAGGGTTTTGAATTTATTCTCGACACTTCCAAAAGCTTCCAAAAATCTTTTTAGACACCTTGGAATAAACTTTTTCAGTCTTAACAAGCAATCTGTCAAAGTGGCTCAAATGAAGTCGAAACAAACATTTCTTTCCAAATATAGGACAAAAACTGCCCTTTTATCAAAATTTCATCAAGTGCCCAGTGTAATTTGCATAACTCCATACTTGAGGCCTTTTTTAAGGTGAAACCTATTGTGCTTTTAGCTCATGGTAGTGTCCAGCATACAGACACAGAAAATGAGAAGGCTGTTTAATGCAGATGAATCACGTGATTGATATACTGAAAGTATTTGACACTTGAGTGTTATGATAATCCATCTGGGCTGCAAGCCCAAGAACTGACGCATTCATTCATTTATTGATGCATGGTTAACCATAACACATATTTCACACCTATATATTTTTTCAAGGGGTTGAATCAGTCAGTTTTTAATAATGTGAATATGATGAACTCACCTGAAGCTTGTTTCCTCTTTTCATTCATGTGCTCAGATTGCAATCAGCATCTGATAGTTGTTTTGTCTTTTGAAATGAATATGAATACACTTGCTCTGCAACATGACCCACACTTTTCTGTGAGCAGAAGGGGTTTAAAGATCGAGTAGCTGCAGCCCATTTGAAACATTTTGATTCCCTCTGCATTTTCCATCCAACACTGAATATATTAATTACATTTCACACTCATCTGGTAAAAAAATGTGAGAAATGAGTCATCATCTGATCATGCAGGAGACAGATTAATTTAGCATTTCAATCAGTTATTGATGAATGAGCAGAGTTGACTCATTTTGTAATGGAATGAAACGTGTAGTTGACTGATATATGTGACACTGTGTATGACACTTATTCTAGCTGATCCATTCTGCTCAGTGTACTGTTTGTTCTCTGTAATTCAGTTTGTAATAAAGTAGCATATTTGTTTACTATGACGTCACTAAACAGCTTTTTTAGCTTATCTGTTGTTCTCATTTCTACATCTTGTGTCATACAGGATAACAGTAACATTTGCACAGTCTGCAGTCTGACCTCTCAGGTTCCCTGTGAGCACATGTAATTCTACACCAAGATTGATGCAGCAGGAAAGCAATGCACTCATATCTTGGAAATCAGAACAGCAAAATAAAGATTTTAGATGCATTAAGAGCTATTCTTAGAACAATTCTGTTTTGTTTTGTGAAAAAACAAATCAATTGAGGATGACAAGTTGTTTTCCAAAAACCATAAATCATATATTTTTCAACATTTACTCTTTCATTTCTATTATGTAAATGGCAAAAACTTTCAGCATTTATATTCAAGATTGGCACATTTCTGTTTTCACACATCTAGGGAATCAATTAGTAACTCTCCAAATGTGGTGCATGTTACAGGTGATATGCACTTTCTCTACTTTTACAGAAGTTAAAACCATATTTTTTTGAGATTATGTGACCTTGGGTGAAAGTAATCATGTGTGTTCGTCAGTTCAAATCAAATGTAAGAAACAGAAAAAGTTAACTAGAGCAAGAGCAGTCATCCAAGGTTGAACAAAATCTTCTTTGACGTTTCATTCACTCTGTTTTGAATCAGCTTTTATCTCTTTTCAGCAGCTAATGACTTTTGACCCTCAGTATCCTGTGTTACATGAAGCTTCAAATCATAAACAACACCCTGGTTTTCTTCACTGATTTCCAATGTATTTAATTGATGAGTGGTGTCTGGCAGCAAATGGGTCTCAAGGAGACATGGCTGAGGTTTGAATCTCTAAGATCTGACAGCAGTGTCTGAGACTGATCTGAGATCTGTATCACTGCTTGTATTAAGCCCTCTGCCAATTATCACAGGTGGATCAAAAAATCTGATAGGGAAATATGACCTATCTGATTCTTGATGCTTTCAGTTACACTTCATCATATTTGATTAAAAAAAAAAAAGAAGTGCTAGAGTTGAGGAGGATGACTGATACAGTGTGCTAAGGTTATGAGTGTCATTTTAAAGATAGTTAGCCTGATGAGAATAACCACCGGATCACATTCATGTTCATCAATTGATCCTCTTTTAATCAAAAAATGTGTAATGATACCTGTTAGTATATAGATAATTGTGTCGTTACATCTCTTGACGTGGCTCACAACACAAGCAGTACAAATCAGGAATAATCTTCCAGATAATGATGACTTTTAAAGCTCCAGTGAGGAAATTTTAACTTGTACCAAAAAAGACTAAAATCCACACCAATGTTTCTTTATGACCTATGAAAGCAAACAAGACCATATGCAGAAAATTATATTATGCACTCATTAAATCGCTGCTCATTGCAATGACAAGGTGGTGCATTCACACACATCTTTCCTCTAACTGAACCCTGCAGCACATTTGCTCACTTCTGGGTGGCACACCTATTGTCTCCAATATTTGATGTACATTTATTCTACATAATGATATTAACTAATTTTAAACCACCTTTGTATAGTTTTTTTAATGATAAATCTATGTCTTTTGTTAGGTTTTACTGTCCTGTAAAGCATCCTGGAGTCTCTTGGTCTCTGACCTAACCTTATTATAGAGAAGTGGAAGAATGATAGTTGAGCATAGAATGTAAAGATACTCATCACATGGGTAAATTCTTTCAGATACAAGATAAATGTTTACACGTTTAAAAATAATCTCCTCCTAATTACCTCCGTCACCTCATCTCAATTGTTATTAAAGATGCCCTGAACTCTTCAGCCTGGTCCATTTGTTTTGCCTGGGTTGAAGGCCAACTGCAATAAAGAGCACTGCTTCGTTTCATCTCATATTCCTCTCCTATCTAATCCCATTAAAGCTCACGCTTCAGGAAATAGGAGTGCCTCCTGGTAATGAAGAAATACATTAACCCAGCTCCAAAATGGCCTTGCTGCACAAAGCCTGTTTTCTCCTTCAGCAATCCTTACGACATCTGACTGTAGATCCCACACTTATTCACATGGATGGTTTCACTTTCTGTATCAATTCATTGCAGAATTATTCAGTTTAATCACATGCATTTAAGCTGCATTGCAGTAAAAGTATAAGGCGCTACAGTGTATGAGCATTAAATGAGGATGTCAAGGTACACAGATGCATTATGTTGCTACATTCCAGTGCCCCAAGGCCTTTGAAACCCAGATTTTAGACACAAGGGTTCTACACTGGCAGTCACTAAAGCTTGGATGTGCTATTGTTGATGCATGATGGTGCACAATGCACCAAAACAAGCCGCTGCAACCTGGACTTAAAACAGAGAAACATCTGCCAGTGAGGGGGAAGTGAGTGCTCTGTGGAGAGCTGTGGGAGAAATGAACCCTGAAGTTTTGTGTCTAAAAGTTTTAAATAGTCATTTGATGACTGAATTAAACTTGCATATGTAAATTAAAAGAAAAAAAATTAAGGAATGAGTGCTGACATCCAATCTGAGCAGAATCTTCATAATTCTGTCTTTGCCTGTGTGTCGGTGTTAGCGACAGCTTCATCTGCAAACATTCCAGTCTCATCAACACCAGGGAGCACAACAGACGGGATCCTTCAAGGCCTGAGTGAGAAGTGAGAATGACTGAGGCGTCAGCAGCTCAGGTTTGATGTGGTTGACAGCGGTTGTAAGCTGGAGCGTGGCTGATGTTTTTGCAAAGGTGTGATATTTGTGTCTTTTGTTGCTTCAGGAAAAACAAAGCAGAGAAAATATTTCATGAAAATCATTTATTCATAGCAGAATAATTTATTCATAAAACTCTGGCATCAAATTGTAATTGTCTGGGTTCATGTGTGTGTCAGTGAGGGACAGAGCCAGTGGTGTTATTACTTCAATTGCAACCAGCACAGGGTGGAGTTAAAGTGGTCCCACATGAATGCTCAGTTAGGTGCATTAATTGATAGGTCATGGATAAAATGCATTCAGAAATACACACACACAAAAGTACACACCAAACCCACACAGCAGAATGTGGAAGCATTTGAGGAAGTGTTTCTACCATCTGGATTAATTAACAACCAAGAGGAGGTGGTTCAAAAGTAGAAGTTGTTTTTTGACTTCATGAGCAAAATAGGATTTAAATTGATTTAAATTGCATTGAATCCCCAACAAAATTAACTTAGCTGTTGTTGGAGCGTGCTCTGTATTGCTCATGTGTGTTCATTCAGACGTTGAGTTGAACAAAGGTGAAAAGTGCAGATCCAGAATGAAGCATTAAATATAAATACACTGACATTCTTCAGAGCAACTTCACAACTCTTTGACTCAGTGAGGGAGTAAGGAATGTTTTTATGATTTTTTTTAAAAGTACATCATAAAAAATGCATTTTGACAGAAGAATACAGATGTTATTAAGTCTCATTCATACACAAAGGAGCTTAATACAGAGCAAGAAAAGCACAAATGATCCCTGGAGGCAGCAAATAATGCAAAAAAGATTCTTTAAGGAGTGCGTTTGTAAGAAAACATAAAAGTGCAATAGAATTTATGATTTTAAGATGATATGAAATTATGTTTTTTGGTGTGCTATACTTGACTTTTGAGTTTGATTGCTTCCTGGTGGTGTTGCTGCACATAAAATAAGATTACGCATCACTGATGATGCTGAGAGTGCCTCTGGGAAAACAAAACAGATAATTACATCAATTATTAAATGAGGCTTTATTGTCTGGTGGTTTGAACATCTGGTTGAGAGAAAAATAAGATCCTATTTTGTAGTTCTATCCTATTTTATTGATATTCTACTTTATTGCTGTGAATGCAGAAGACATACTACTCTGCTATACTTGGCAACACTCCGCTATACTCCACAATACTCTGCCATAATCCACCATACTCTGATATACTCCACTGTACTCCACTATAATCCGCAAATACTCCGCTATACTCCAAAATACTCTGCTATACTCCGCAATACACCGCAATACTCCGCTATATTCTGCTATACTCAGCAATACTCCGCAATACTCCTCTATGGTCAACAATACTCCACTGTACTCTGCTATGCTCCGCAAATACTCCACAATACTCCAGAATACTCCGCTATACTCCACAAAACTCTGCTATACTCAACAATACTCCGCTATACTCCGCAATACTCCGCTATACTCCGCTATACTCCGCAATACTCTGCTATACTCCGCAATAGTCCGCAATACTCCGCTATACTACGCAATACTCCGCTTAACTCCGCAATTCTCTGCTATACTCCACAATACTCCGCAATACTCTGCAATACTCTGCAATACTCCGGTATACTCTACAATACTCCCCTATAATCCGCAATACTCCGCTATACTCAACAATACTCCGCTATACTAAACAAATCCTCCGCCATACTCAACAATACTCTGCTAAACTCTGCAATACTCCGCCATACTCCACATTACTCCACAATATACTCCACAATACTCCGCTATACTCCGCAATACTCTGCCATACTCTGCTATACACGGCTTTACTCAACAATACTCCGCCATACTCCACAATACTCCGCTATACTCCGCAATACTCTGCTGTATGCCACAATACTCTGCTATACTCTGCAATACTCCGCTTAACTCCGCAATACTCCGCTAAACTCCGCAATACTCTGCTACACTCTGCAATACTCCGGTATACTCTACAATACTCCCCTATAATCCGCAATACCCCGCTATACTCAACAATAAACCGCTATACTAAACAAATCCTCCACCATACTCAACAATACTCCACCATACTCAACAATACTCTTCTACACTCTGTTATACTCCACTATACTCCGCAATACCCTGCCAAACTCCGCAATACTCCGCCATACTCCACAATACTCCGCAATACTCTGCTATACACTGCTTTATTCAACAATACTCTGCTATACTCCAAAATACTTCAAAATACTCCGCTATACTCTACAATACTCCACACTCCACAATTCTCCGCAATACTCCACTATACTCCACAATACTCCACTATACTCCACAATACTCCACAATACTCCGCTATACTCCACAATACTCCGCAATACTCTGCTATACACTGCTTTATTCAACAATACTCTGCTATACTCCAAAATACTTCAAAATACTCCGCTATACTCTACAATACTCCACACTCCACAATTCTCCGCAATACTCCACTATACTCCACAATACTCCACTATACTCCACAATACTCCACAATACTCCGCTATACTCCACAATTCTCCACAATACTCTACAATACTCCACAGTACTCCACAATACTCCGAAATACTCCGTTATACTCCACAATACTCCACAATACTCCGCAATACTCCGCTATACTTCAAAATACTCCACAATACTCCACAATACTCCGCTATACTCAACAATACTCCGCAATACTCCGCTATACTCCACAGCACNCCCTGGAGGCAGCAAATAATGCAAAAAAGATTCTTTAAGGAGTGCGTTTGTAAGAAAACATAAAAGTGCAATAGAATTTATGATTTTAAGATGATATGAAATTATGTTTTTTGGTGTGCTATACTTGACTTTTGAGTTTGATTGCTTCCTGGTGGTGTTGCTGCACATAAAATAAGATTACGCATCACTGATGATGCTGAGAGTGCCTCTGGGAAAACAAAACAGATAATTACATCAATTATTAAATGAGGCTTTATTGTCTGGTGGTTTGAACATCTGGTTGAGAGAAAAAAAAGATCCTATTTTGTAGTTATGTTGAAATGCTGATTCAGCATTTCAACATATTGATATTCTACTTTATTGCTGTGAATGCAGAAGACATACTACTCTGCTATACTTGGCAACACTCCGCTATACTCCACAATACTCTGCCATAATCCACCATACTCTGATATACTCCACTGTACTCCACTATAATCCGCAAATACTCCGCTATACTCCAAAATACTCTGCTATACTCCGCAATACACCGCAATACTCCGCTATATTCTGCTATACTCAGCAATACTCTGCAATACTCCTCTATGGTCAACAATACTCCACTGTACTCTGCTATGCTCCGCAAATACTCCACAATACTCCAGAATACTCCGCTATACTCCACAAAACTCTGCTATACTCAACAATACTCCGCTATACTCCGCAATACTCCGCTATACTCCGCTATACTCCGCAATACTCTGCTATACTCCGAAATACTCCGCAATAGTCCGAAATACTCCCCTATACTCCGCAATACTCTGCTATACTACGCAATACTCCGCTTAACTCCGCAATTCTCTGCTATACTCCACAATACTCCGCAATACTCTGCAATACTCTGCAATACTCCGGTATACTCTACAATACTCCCCTATGATCCGCAATACTCCGCTATACTCAACAATACTCCGCTATACTAAACAAATCCTCCGCCATACTCAACAATACTCTGCTAAACTCTGCAATACTCCGCCATATTCCACAATACTCCACAATATACTCCACAATACTCCGCTATACTCCGCAATACTCTGCTATACTCTGCTATACACGGCTTTACTCAACAATACTCCGCCATACTCCACAATACTCCGCGATACTCCACAATACTCCGCTATACTCCGCAATACTCTGCTGTATGCCACAATACTCTGCTATACTCTGCTACACTCTGCAATACTCCGGTATACTCTACAATACTCCCCTATAATCCGCAATACCCCGCTATACTCAACAATAAACCGCTATACAAAACAAATCCTCCACCATACTCAAAAATACTCCGCTATACTCAACAATACTCTGCTATACTCTGTTATACTCCACTATACTCCGCAATACTCTGCCAAACTCCGCAATACTCCGCCATACTCCACAATACTCCGCAATACTCTGCTATACTCTGCTATACACCGCTTTATTCAACAATACTCTGCCATACTCCACAATACTCCGCTATACTCCACAATACTCCGCTATACTCCGCAATACTCTGCTGTATGCCACAATACTCTGCTATACTCCAAAATACTTCAAAATACTCCGCTATACTCTACAATACTCCACACTCCACAATTCTCCACAATACTCCACTATACTCCACAATACTCCACTATACTCCACAATACTCCACAATACTCCGCTATACTCCACAATTCTCCACAATACTCTACAATACTCCACAGTACTCCACAATACTCCGAAATACTCCGCTTTACTCAACAATACTCTGCCATACTCCGCAAATACTCCACTATGCTCCACAATACTCCACTACACTCCACAATACTCCACAATACTCCGTTATACTCCACAATACTCCACAATACTCCGCAATACTCCTCTATACTTCAAAATACTCCACAATACTCCACAATACTCCGCTATACTCAACAATACTCCGCAATACTCCGCTATACTTCACAACACTCCGCTATACTCTACAATACTCCACAATACTCCACAATACTCCGCAATACTCCACTATACTCCACAATACTCCGCTATACTCAACAATACTCCGCAATACTCCGCTATACTTCACAACACTCCGCTATACTCTACAATACTCCACAATACTCCACAATACTCCGCAATACTCCACTATACTCCACAATACTCTGCTATATTCTACCATACTCAACAATACTCCACAATACTCCACAATACTCCGCAATACTCCACAATAGTCCACAATACTCCGCAATACTCCCCTATACTTCAAAATACTCAACAATACTCCGCTATACTCCACAATACTCCACAATACTCCGCTATACTCAACAATACTCCGCAATACTCCGCTATACTCCACAATTCCACGCGATACTCTACAATACTCCACAATACTCCACAATACTCCGCAATACTCCACTTTACTCCACAATACTCCGCTATACTCTACAAAACTCAACAATACTCCATAATACTCCACAATGCTCCACTATACTCCAAAATACTCCTCTATACTCCAAAATTCTCCGCTATACTCAACAATACTCCACAATACTCCACAATACTCTGCAATACTCCACTATACTCCACAATACTCCGCTATACTCCATGATACTCCGCTATACTCCGCTATACTCTACAATACTCTGTTGTACTCAACAATACTCCACAATACTCCACAATACTCCACTTTACTCCACAAAACTCTGCAATACTCCACAGTACTCCGCTATACTCCACAATACTCCGAAATACTCCACAATACTCCAATATACTCCGCTATACTCTACAATACTCCACAATACTCCACAATTCTCCACAATACTCCACTATACTCCACAATACTCTGCTATACTCCACAATACTCCACAATACTCCTCTATACTCCACAATACTCCACAATACTCTACAATACTCAAAAATACTCCACAATACTCCAAAATACTCCGCTTTACTCAACAATACTCTGCCATACTCCGCAAATACTCCACTATGCTCCACAATACTCCACCATACTCCACAAAACTCCACAATACTCCGTTATACACCACAATACTCCACAATACTCCGCAATACTCCGCTATACTTCAAAATAC
>RPOG01003383.1:0-40000 GCA_008086565.1 Thalassoma bifasciatum
GTCACGTTAACACACCCATATTGACCTATTTCTTGTAGCTACTGTCTTTGTGACAGCTTGTTAAAATCACATCCAAAGGTTTAATCCATGCAGGCGTCTTGTCACAGTAAAAAGATGAAATTAAGAAGCAATATTTGTGTGATAAATGAAGCTGCTGTAATCTGTAGAGTAATTAAAATGTAAAAAAAAAAAAAAAAAAAACAACTAAGGAAATAATAAAATAAGGACGTGATTGAATAAAGCACACAGCAGTTTGTGAGGGCTAATAGAATGAGAGACTCTAGGGCATTCAGACGAGCCCCCTCTTTAATCAGAGTACAAACTAATAACACGTCTGCCACTAAAGACGCAGGAGGATGAAAGGCACAACGCCAACCCTCTTTTGTTTTATTCCATCACTCATCTCGTCCCCCGGCACATTAAGGCACTCCGCGGCCCCTAACAAGCTCTCCCACGACATTTTACTCGGGCTTAATGGACAGAAAATGTGCCTCTGAGTGTGCGGAGCGTGTGCGTTTCCTTTTCCCTGACAATCTTCGCTTACGCCCGCGACCACACCAGGACGTTCAAGGAGCAACATTTGTACGATAAGAGTGATGAAATTGTTGTTATATGTGATCTGAGCGCAACCTTTGATGTACGAATAACAGCCTTTTACTGATAGTACAATTAGTCTTAACACAGAGATGATTCTGGGCTTTTTCAACTCTGCATTCACTGTTATAAACTAATCTGCATACTAAAATATAGAAGTGATACTTTTACTCCAAAGGAACCAGAAAAACAAATCTACAGCAACCTTCTGAATATGCAATTGATAATATTTTAGCCTGAAAGAAAGAACAAAACATGGACTATGGTGGATATCAGTATGTCTTCAGCATACAAGGCAAACGACTCCACATCTTCTTTACATCATCAAGCTTCTATTTCTGGTTTCAGTAACAGTGGCTGCCTCAACACGTCACTATGTTTTGATTCTAAACGTCAACGTCGTTTTGTCTCACTAAACTCCTGAAACTTTAATTTCTTTTATGTGTGTGTTTTTCTTCTTTTGCACTGCTAGTATTGCCATACCATGTGCGATAATAATTTACCAGTAGTTAAAAACCCATGTTTGTATACTATTGGATAAGGGAACCAAAGCACTCACACAAAGTTATTTTCAGACCATTTTATAACCATGATAAAAAATGTTCAGACCACTTTAAGCCTCAATAGAAGCCACTTTTAACTGACAATCCAGATAAAGAACTCTTATTTCAAGACATTAAAAGATGTGAAAAAGATGCCAAAATTTCTGGAATTAAGAGACTTCTCTTCATATAAGAAACTTAGCAAGTAATTTTCCTAACCCTATATCAGATTAATAATTTACTCTTTACAAGCAATTCAGTTGTCATTTATGTCTTCTCCTATCTTGACATGTGGAATTTTCTGGACTTTTTGGTTATTCTTACTTGTGACGGCCTAGGGAGAGTGCCCGGGTTCAAATCCCGGACGAGCCCCCATTTTGTCACAGCCTGGCTCAAAAGCATGTGACAAAAGAGGGAGACCACACATAGTCTGTCACATTTCAGAAAAAATATATATTTATTTACATAAGAAATAAGCAATGTAAGTAATAGTCAGTATGTGTGCAGTGTTGAGTGTTTGTGAGTGTGTCTGTGTATGAAGTGCATGAGTCCCACACAGGTGAAGTCAGCTAGGTCAGGGAAAGAGAGAGAGAGAAGCTGCACTGCAGCTCAGCTTTTGAAGGCTCCTAAACCCAGCCCGCTCAGGTGTGCTGCATTCACTCACTCAGGCGAAACTCCACCCACAACTACCTGAGAGCAGACAAGACGAGCAGCAGCAAGGAAGACAGAGGCAAAGAACAGAAAGGCCAAAATATGAATGAGACGGAAACACTTGCTTAGATGTTGGTTTTTGACATGTGCGTGTTGAAACGATACAGACTTTCAGCCTTTTGATTGGTCCTGTGTTCACATCTCCTTTCTGATCATCTCTGTAAAAAAAATTTGAATGACAAACAACATTGATCAACTTCTATTGGGTATTGTACTTTCAGAGTTGCCAGTGTTTCCCAGAGACATGAAACAAGTGTAGAAGTCACACAGCTTACAGTTGAGTATCATGACGCAGGACCATGAAGTGTGTAGTGCCTGCGTCAATACAGAAGTTTAAACCAGGCTAGAAACTATTAACGACAGCCAGAGCAAAGAACGTGGAATACTCCTTTAAATACTGAAATAATCTGATGTACTGCACCGCTGTTTTAAGTTATAAAAACAGCTGAATGATGAAACATTCACTTCATGTCATAACAAGGATTCAGAGCCTGACAGAGTTGGACACGTTATTTTTCAGCTTGTGTACCAACCACAGCGGAAACAGAATTTCTTTTCATTCACCAAGATTTCCGGCTGGTCCAAGCTACCGGTGGAAATGTAATTTTCCAAACCTCCCAATCTCAGATCTGCCATCAGCCGTGATAAGCTGGAAGGCTGTTTTTTTTTTTTTTTTTTTTTTGTTCGGATCTCCATTCAGGAATAGAAGTTCTGGCTTGTGATTAATCGTTTTTCTCCCACTCCCACTCTCTCTCAGATGGCCTGTGATAAAAAGAAAACAAATTCAAATGTCGGCCGTGAAAGAACCCCGCAGTTTGTGAATTAAATATGAACAGAAAGTGCCGGAGGGGCTGAAGAAGAAGCTGGAGATGGAGCCGAAGACGTAGACAGACAGGCAGTAAGGAGGCGTTTAGTGGGGTGAATGGAGGAGCGACAGAGCGACACTGAAGCTAAAGGAGTGGGGCAGACAGTTTGACAGACTCAGACAGACAGACAGCTGCGAAGGTCGACAGGTTCGTATACAGTCGGGGCCGCGTTACCCTGACAACCGACAGCCAATCAGTCATTCACAGACTGCAGAGTTCAGTTCAGTCAATCTTTATTGTCCCTGGGGGATAATTAGGGAGGGCAAACAGGCAGGGAGACAGACGGGACGGACAGGGACACACCAAAAGACATGCAGAGGTACGCTGACTCACCACAGAGAGACACGCCACGAATTCCTGCTGCACGCCACGACTCTGCTGTCGGGGTCACTACACATTTAAATCCAACTTTCTCATTCTTCCACGATAAAAAAAAACACTCTCTGAGAAACAGTTTCTGTCTACATGTGGCGTAAGATTGTTTCCAAGAAGATGACATGGGGCAAGAATGAACCGTAGTTACATTGGGGTCAATTTCCAGTGATGTCACACTTAAGATGTAAAGTTTAATGTGTGTTTAGTGACATCTGTGTGAAAATACTTTAATGGATAGGAACGTTACATCTGGTCCTATAGTACGAATATGCATCACGTTATGACAGTGACACAACCTGACCATAGACTGTGTAAAACATGGATGTAGTCTCTGTGTTCTGAAGCAGATTTTGGTTAGGGTTGTAAATGTGGGCCAGCTTAACATACATAAGTAGCATTTCCAAATTATCCCATATACAGATGATACTGTGGTTTGTGGGTCAATGACAAAAAGAGGGTCTAAAAACATATTTTTAAAAAGTTCTTTGAAAATGGATAAAAACATATTTCTGAGTGAAGAATTATGTTTTCTAACAGATTTCAGTAGTTGACCAACATTTCAAAGTTTTTAGGTTCATTATTTTTTAGCATTTTTAATTTGAGCACCCAAAAATGTCAGGTGGCGCAACCAAATATATGAAAATATATTTATATGTTCCTGTTATTTTTTCTGTGTGAAATTATTGGCAAGTATCTCTCAAGTGTCTGTAGTGACTCATACATTTTCATTTTGTGTGTTTCATTTCTTTTATTTGTGAATAAGATAAATAATTTGATGTTAAAATAACATTTCACATTATTACATTGGTTGTACCACCTGACATTTTGGGGGTTTGAGGAACCAAAACACAAAAAAACATGTTATATTTTAATAGTTTAAAGATGTGTTCAAATAACACAGGTTTCATAGAATAAAGAAATACATGTGATGAAATACTCAATTCATGATGGAAGGAAATATTGCACTCGGACACAAAAAAAGGGACGTCACGTCATTGACCCTTATACTTACGTTCAATTCATGGATTTTAGTGTCTGAAATAAGAGAGCTACTCAGATGTGATGTGAGCTGGCTAACTGTCAATAACCAGCATTTCTGCCACAGTGTCAACAGGAGAAGCTGAAATGTGCCAGGTCAAATGTCAATGGCGTCTCAGTTTCCCTTGGGACTTAACTGTCTTTGCTGTGGGGTTTGGACCAATCAGAGCTGAGTACTTAACACAGCCAGATAATAATTAAGTATGAAGCCTAAAGCCAGCTGGTCATTCGTCTCAGGTATAGATTTTGTCTCACACGCCTCATTTTATGTGTTTTTAATGAGCTCAAAACGTCCATAAATGTTCACCTGTTTCCCTTAAAGAGGAGGGATCTGTAAAGATGACAAACGTCCACTCCAACACGCTCACGGAAAGCTGTAGACGCAGAGAGGTCAGAGGGTTAATGTGCGATCTGACAGCAGAGACAAGTCGATGAGATTGGCAGCTGCATGAAGAAGCCATCTGACCTTTGACCCCTCTGCTATTCAGCATGGAGATGCAGCGGTCTCTTTGGCGTGACCGTGCTCTTTCCTCCACACACAGACGTTAAAGTTTGATATAGAGGAAATGTGGCCCACACAGGAATACCTTCACACTAACATTCAGAGGAAGTGCACACACACACACACACACACACATACACATTCTCACCCTCTTGATTAGCATGAGCACCTGTCACTCCCGCCTACAGCAGCACACGCTCTGGCGTCCATGTTTACTGCCGCCATACGGACAATACTCAGAGCTATTATAGCAGCCTGCTGACGGGCGAGGAGGTAGTTTGGTCGTCCCTCAGGCCTCCTATGAAGGGGAAAATAAACAACGCATGGATGCCTCTGGGAGCTCGATTCGCACAACAGAGCAGAAATATTGTCTCATTTCATTCACTGTTTGGTTTTAACATGCAGCCGTCGTCGTAGAGTTTGAATGGGTTTCCTTCCAAAATACATCTCTTGTTCTATGTGAGGAACAAAAAAAAACTTTTCAATTTTGATCTAATGTCCCACATCAGGAGTGAAGTATCATTCGCAGACTGTTGAAGTCGTTCAGAGGAGGAAACAGCTTTAAAAGTCCATCACAACTCTGCAGCTGTGAGAGGAGGGAAACACATTCAGAGTATTAGACAGTCAGCTGCTTTACATGAGAAATACATTTAATGTTTATTTACGGACACTTTGTATTTAGTGGTAGATGTAATTAAGTCAAACCTGCATTTTTTGGCATGGCCAGCAGGGGGTGAGTCCTAAAAAGCCTCGTTTCCACCAAGCGGATCGGATCGGTTTGTCTCGGCATTTTGTGGCGTTTCCATAGACTAAAACCGGGACAGGTCCCGTAATAGGCGACCCGTACCGCTCCACTTTTCAGTACCCTTCCGTTGGGATGCCAAGCCGTACCAAACCGGCCCCAGGGGTGGGGCTATAAGCACTGCAGTACGTTGATTGGTCAAAAGATTGGTAACTTCCCGTGCGACAGTGGTAATAAAGAAGGACACACAACCCCACACGCAGCCTTTCCTGAAACAAAGCTTCATTACGTTGTGGAATAAAGAGCCACATGCTGATCACAAAGTAGAATAGTTGCTGGATGTCCTCCATTGTTGCTCTTTGATTACAATGCAGCTAATTTCTTCTTCTTGCATTTATTTTTGGGGTATACTGTGTAGTGCTGGTAGTGCTCATAGCGCTGCAGTGACGTCACCCTGTTACGTAGCTGACGCGGCTCTTGACATCCGGCCCATCAAGCAGGGTATGGTTGGCTTTGGAAACCATAGACTGTATAATGAGTGGACGTAACGACGTTCGGCTCAAACTGAAGCCTCCAGCAGATGCCCCGCCCCCTGGTGTCTGGCTGCAGTATAGGTCATAAGCCCCACCTCCCCATGTATTCCAGATATGAGCCGTGAAAACTTTAAAAAATTACAATACCTCGTAGAAACGTTTCTCTCATCTTTACGCTAAGGTAGTATGACGATGTCATCTGGCTGCATGGTGTTCAGGTGTTTTTTTCCTGAGAAGTTAGTTTCTCATGAGTTATTGGACGTTAAAAACCGCGATATAAGTTTCGTTTTACGATAGTTGACAGCTGCCGTTTGTGAGTAGTTTTTATCGGGGATATAAGAAACTTCGGGAAAGAGCCAAAAGGAGACTAAACCTTCTGAAGAAGAAATAAATATTTTTATTTCTCTTTTTTACTCGGCTCCACCGGAAATTCTCTACTGCGCTCTGGCTGCACAATGGCGGCTAGAGAAACGGGGTTTTTTGGCTTCAAAAACGTAGAACGGTGACAGGCGGAAGCACGCTGTCCATTCTGTATACAGTCATTGGTGGAAACGTGCACAGGATCAGGCTTTACTGATCTGACCCGTACCAAACTGTACTGATCCGTACCAGACTGCCTGGTGGAAACGAGGCTAAAGACTTACATTTGAAGTATTCACGCAGTAATCATCTTGACAATTAGTGCGTAGTTGCTTTAAATTATTTGAATCATCAGATAAGAGATATGTAAATAAACACACATACACATACATATACAGTGCTGAGCATAAATGAGTACACCCCAACAGATTTGTCAGAAAACCTTTACTTTCTCATCAGAATCAAAATACTCCATATGACACTGTACTACAAAATACTCCCTCAAATGTGGGCCATTGATCGCAAACAAGATTTGTGAATTTGCACGCACTAAAAGTACTTTTCCTAACAAATTTATCCAAGACTAAATCTTTTTGAGACCGATGGCTTCAAAATTGTATGGTGTGGCAAAGGTGAGGAGTTCAAAGAAAAGTGCATGGTGCCGACAGTCAAACGTTGTGGTGGTGGGGACAGTGTCCTTATGTGGGGCTGCATGAGTGCTGCTGGTGTTGGGGAGCTGCATTTCATTCATGGTATCATGAATTCACAGATGTACTGCTCCAAATTGAAAGAGAAGGTGCTACCATCACTCCGCGCCCTTGGCCTTCGTGCACTTTTCCAACATGACAATGATCCAAAACACACTTCCAAGGCCACTGCTGCATTTCTCAAGAGGAACAGGGTGAAAGAGATTCAGTGGCCTTGTATGTCTCCTGATCTGAACCCAATTTGACACCTATGGAGAATTCTAAAGAGACATCACTCTCCATCCAGCATCTAGACTCTAAAAGAGGTTGTTTTTGAAGAATGGAAGAAGATAAATGTTGCAGTTTGTTGCCAACTTGTTCATTCCATGCCTAGAAGACTTGGTGCTGTCCTCAAAAGTCGTGGAGGTCACACAAAATACTAGATGTCGTAGTTTGTTATGGGGTGTATTCATTTTTGCATCAGCTATTTTGGGTAAAACAGATGATTTTTTAAAATCCTAGTTATATTATCAATCTTACTTTCATGTTGTGAGTGAAACAAATGTTCCATGAAACTCAGTTTTGTAAAAATTTTGGGAATTGTTCTTGTGTTCATTGAGATATTGATTAAAATCTTACTTTTCAAAGGGGGTGTACTCATTTATGCTGAGCACTGTATGTGTCAATTTAAATGATTTTATGAAGTGGAATCTGTATAAAAGGATTGTTTGTTTAAGAGTTAAATAAATAGTTTTGACATTAATGAAATTGTTTTTTGTTCTTCCTAACCTTTTTCTGTTTGTTTGTCTGAAAATTTTACCTGAAATACCAAAACAATACTCTCACAGCCTGGACATTAAAATCAAACTGAAAACTGACAACAAACAAGTTATGCATTGATCCATGGGTTCGCTGTGTTATTGTACCCTTTATAATAACTGGTATATCGGCATCTTTCATCCAGTTTCTCTCTCTGCTCTTTTGTCCATGTTGTGTAAAATGCTGTGATGAGGCTGAAAAGTTCAGGTAACAGGAACTTGTGGAGCTCGCTGGTTGTTGTAGATGCTTTTAGAAACGTTGAGAGGTCGTTGCTCTGTGGTGCATGTAAACTAAAACATCCCTCTGTGCGTAGCGACTACGTCATATTTAATTAAGTTTTCAATCAGGGGCTTTTTACTGATCGTTCCGGATTTCAAACCTCGGTTTTCTCTTCATGTCGAGGGGCCTCAGCTCTTTTCAAAACCTTCCTGTACATCAGTTTGTCCTTTTGGCTGAATAAAATATTCAACAACATAAACTTCAAACAACCTCAGATGGGGCAGATATGAATTGCTCAGTTTAAAAACATGAAAGAAACGACAGCCATACATAATCACTTTCCTCTCCTCTGAGATGCACATTTTTTTATTGGAGGTCATGTGGTTATTTTTTCTCTCTGCGTTTGTTTCCTTTTGTGAAGTGAAACTCAATTTAGTTGAAGTGGCTTCAGCGCCATGTAAACAACTTTTCCGAGCGTGCAGAGGGGATTATTTCTCTTATAGAGCAAGGACAACACAATCTGCCCTTTTCCACCGTGCTGCTGCTGCAGATAAGGATTGGTCTGAGCACAAAGGTCCGATAACAAATAGATCCAACACGAGCTTTAGAGTTATTACATGGCAAGAAGTTTGCTGTGGAAGCTGATAAGCTTTAAGTATGTTCCCTGGATGTATATATTTTTCCTCCAAAAAATTGACTCAATTAGGACACAAACCTCGCTCCCTCTGTTTGACCCTGATCTGCTGTTTCTGACCAGTTAGAGCCAGTATCACTCTTCTCACTTTAAAAAAATGGTTAATTACCTTAAACTGTCAGCCTGTCGCACAGATTTTGTTCCTTCTCGCCCTTTAAAAGAGTTTTTTTGGGATCATTGGTTCCCACATTTTGGCATTTATCAACAGAAGCCTTGTATCTGGTATTGTCCCATCTCATTTTAAACACACTGTAATGCACCTTCTATTAGAAAACCAACTCTTCAACACTTCAGTCTTCTCTCATTTCCTTTCTGAAATTTTGGAGAAAGTTGTTTTTGGTCCTTTGAAAACATTCTGAGGCTGAAACAATCTGGATTTTAGGCTCTCCACAAAACTTTGGAAGGTTTTTAATCTTTTATCGTTTAGCTCTTATGTGTTCTGAACAGGAAATGTATTTTAAAGTTTGTGGATTTTTGGTTCCACCCTAAAATATACGTTCTTAAACCAGCAAGAACCAAAAATGATGTTCCTGAACCAGTTAATACAGGTAATAAAAATTCATTCCCACAAACAAAAAACATTATCTTCTCTGTACTCAGCTTACTTCTCTGCATGTGTCAGCACTGATCAGAATATTTGGCAACAGATTTAATTATTATTTGCATCATATCCCTGCCAAACCTCAGTGACTGAAATTTCCTCTGCCTCTTGTTTACATTTTGAGTGACCTTTGACCACAGGCTTTAAAAATATTAGCACAAACGAGCAAAATAAGCAAGAAAAAGCTTGCACTGCAATCCGTGTTTGGTTGATTAAAGTAAGGGATCAAAGCTCTTATCCTTGAATGGTTTAGGTCCTACAAAGCAAGTCATTTTATGTCATTTTTAGTAAAATCTGTCTTATTTTCCTTCACTTCAGCCACATTCACCCGACCAAATCATAAAAAGGTCTTATTTTACAATTTTTAAAGATAAAAATTAGGTCTGAATTGCTTGTAACAAGTAAAAAAAAATTCTGCCAATGGGATAAAAAGTTTCTTGTATTAAGATGTCTTTCTACTTTCAAGGATTTTTTCTTATTCTTTTTTCGTCTTTATAAATATTCCCTCCCAGGGTCTATCTTCAAAAAAACATGACATTTCATTTCTATACTGACGATTTTGCAGCTTCATTTACCCATAAAAAGCAGAGATTCCACCATCTTTTTCCCACTCCTGGACTGTCTCATAGACATTAAAGCTTGGATGACTCTCTCTTTTTATTTTGGTGTCAGCCTTTTGTTGTTTTTTAATGTGCTTTGTATGTGAATTTGGATTGGATAATGTTGAATAAGATGTTTTGAAGTCGACTTCAGGAGCGTCTGTTTGTATAATTCATAGCACCATATTGCTGCCCCAGTTGGAAACATATTTATTCCCCCCATAAAGAGACTGTGTATGATTTCTCACATGCAGGAGGGCATCAACATATTCACACCTGGCTGGACAACCCTCTCCACCCTCCTCCACCCCCCCACCGTGCTCCTCTCTGTGAGCACTTTATGCTGAGGCCGGCGTTCGCCTCGCCTGGTCGGTTTCCTCCACCGTCAGGCGGCGCGGCCTCCCGGCTGCTCCCACTCGTTAATCATGATTAACATTCTGCTGGAAGCCATTCCTTACGCGCAACCTCCAAAACACCTGTGGTTCTGGACCCTCGACATGTCTCCATCAGTTCCCCTCGGCCGGCAGAGGGGATAAAAAGGAGGAGGAGTAGTCACACATCTATTTAGGCCGTTTTCACAGGAGTATCCAGTCACGCTATGTGAGGACACGTTTACAAAAGCTGTTTTTTTAAGGGAGAGACTTTATTCTTTGGTGCCTTTGGCTCATTCATTGGAAAAATTTAAACCTTTTAACACGGAGATATTCAATTTCTTCGCTCTTCTGTTTCACCCTGTATAACCCTGAAAGACTGGTCTGTGTACACAATGAAAAACTAGTTTGATGGATGGTCAAACACGAGACTTTGAAACTACAAAACTAACCATTGAGTCTCACATTGGGAATGAAAAAGATACTGAACAGATTACTTTCAAACGAGAGTCATAAAATCAGGTATCAAAGACTTTGAGTTGCTCATAAACACACTGAACAACAAAGACTTGATTAAAAAATGTAAGGGTTGAAAAAACCAAAGTCCATTGGTTTATAAAGTGTCTTTTGCAACAGGATTACATAAACACATTGTTCAAGTTTTACATGTTGGTAAAAGATAATTAATGTTTAAAATAGGATGAATGGTTCATGTAGATGTGTGTGTACTTAAGCCAGAAGAAGACAGTAAAGAATATAAATATGGAGGAACCTAAAGGATGAAAAATTAAAAAAAAAAAAAAATCAACTTCCAGGCCAAAAAAATGGCTCTCTGTGTGATTTTCTTGTTTTCTTTTTTGTATTTGTTTCATCGTAGTTTCTTCTTTGTTTTTTCTTTTCTATATAAAAATAAGCAACAGCAAAATTCTTTGCATATCTATTTCTCAGGCAGGTAAGTTGGACATAGACAATTAAGTCTCACTGAAGAGAAAAACAATCCTGCACACTGGCCAACGCCCAGAGAAAAATGTTACTGCGACGTTTCAATCATGGACCTTCTTGTGGCTCCAACCAATCACTTTTCTGCACGACTGATAAAAGAAAAAAAAAGTATAAATACTTCTAGTCAACAGGACAGAACCAATACACTTAGATCAAATACAATACAGTTGAATCAAAGACAAGATATTTTCTAAACTGTTCTGACTGAATGTATTGGACCCTAATTAAAGGTAATGGCTGATAATTGCAGTCAAAGAAATTCCTATAACAGATATCATCTATGGCCTCGTAATAATAGAAAATAGAAAAAGAAGGATCATATATATATATATACCTACATATGTGAGTGAATAGTTGATAAATTTGTGTTCACTTACCTATACAGGTATATGCTGCATGGATGTTTTCAGATTCTTGATGATGAGAGAGAGGTACTCACTACAGGTCAGGAAAAAGTTTCTTTCCCTAATTTTGTAAATTTTTTGAACTTGGTTAAAAAAAAAACTTAAGAAATACATCATCAGTGGACATTGAGCTTAAAGTATCAGAGCAGATAAGGTTCCATGGTTGGACACGCATCCCTTCTATCTGCTGGTTTTGATTTAGTATCAGTCTGTTGTCAGGAGCAAATGTGACTCTGTGGTTGAGTCTCGGTCGCTCAATCAGAAGGTCAAGGTTTTGATCCCAGCTTGCTGAAATGCCCTTGAGCAAGACGCCGACCCCCAAATTAATCTTGATGTGTTCGTACCCACGGAACAGAAACCACTGTTGATCTCAGACCTGGAGGAATGGCAAGTGTTTTTTTTAATCTGATGTCAAAGCTATTGACTGTATAATCAGTGGACACCATGACAGTCGGCTCTAACTGAGGTCATAACAGAAACGGCTCCCCCTGGTGTCTGGCTGCAGTATAGGTCAAAATCTCTGTCTCTATGCATTCCAGATGAGAGGTAGTACAATTAAAAAATGATTACACCTCATAGAAATGTTTCTCAAATCCTTACGCTGCAGTGATATGAAGATGTTATTTGGCTGCATTGTGTTCAAGTCCCCTTTTTTTTTTAAGTCTATGGTTAAAATTGCCAAATTGATGTGTAGAGCACCAGATCAAAGTGGCTGATTGGCTAGAGAAACTGCCAAAAAGTCGATGATAAGCAAGTTGTGGTTAGGCTTTGTGGATGTTTCTCATACATGTTTTGTATAGTTATGATTACACTCATTTTTCCCCTCCCTTTGCTTGTGATCAGAGAAAAACAGACTGATCAAGTTTAGCTTGTGATGAGATCGTTGAGTTGAATTTTTCCAGCTATGAAAACCATGAAGTGAAATTATGACATCATGTACATATGGATTGTTTTCTTGAATATTATTTGTATGTCTTACACGTTTGTTCCAAAGCCAAAGTTTAACTCACCAGTGTGCTGAACAGATGTCAGAAAAGTAACCAAACACCTGTTAGTAAAATATATTGGTTACCTTAAGGTCGACCATAACAAGATAAACTTTCAAGGTTAGACAAACAACGCCATTGGAATTGAATACTTAAGCCGTGTACGCAGAGTTTCTGCAGCAGGATGATGGGAGATTTTATTACAATTCTCATGTTAACACCACCATCCATCTCATAACCTTTTATCTATTTTTAATGCCTCTTGTCTGGGCCACTGTCGGAGCAGCAGGTCTCCTCGTCTCCTGCAGCCTCCGCTAATGCATTATACAAGACGAACAATAAACACCATCCACAAACTCCACAGCTCGGATACGTTTTCAGATCAGCGGGATTGTGCAGAGGTTTGCACTTCTTGCGTGAAAAGAAACACAAATTCTCCAACAATTGATTCTTTTGTTCTTTCCTTAAAACAAGTTGAACTCGCTCGCTCTCCTCATGGCGCTCGCAGGGAGGATAACATCTCTCATTTCGCCGTGCATCCCTCCCTGCACAGGTCTGTTAAATGTGAGAAACAGGAAGAAAGTGCTGATGTGGAGAACTAAATGAATCCTATACATAACAGCTCTCTGGCTTCTGAAGGATGTCTTGTTCTGTGCCAGGAATAATAATTTCCTTTTACAATTTGTTCAGGAAAAGAGCTTCAACAGGCTCTAAACCCTGGCAACAACGTTCATACAAGCCTTACTCATAATCAGGCACAGAAAGCACTTAGCACGGTCGCTCTCATTAAAGTTCCCCAGCAGCAGCCCAAAGCAAAGTGGGAACTTACTCTGTGCTTTTGCATGTTTCCAGTAAAACCTGGTGGATATGGAATGATTAGTGAGGGACGCTGAATAACATCAAGAGTCATCATAACAATAAACGTTAGAAAAATTGAACAAAATGATGACACATTAGCGGTATGTTGAAAAATCAAGGTGAACATTTTTTACTTTTGGCTCGCAAACACAACTGAACTTAAATTACTCCATAAAAGAGTGATAACTTTGCTAACAGGTGTAATATTAGATTCAAGAATCCCCTCAAACATCTCATTTGGACAAATAACATCTTAAACAAGACAAACAAACTACTTTGTTACATCAAAATAAGTTGGTTATGACCAGTATTGTTAAATTATGCATTTTTTTTAATATGAATTAATGGCATCTTCCAACCATAAAAGAAATTTTAATGATTCCAAAACTATATCCTGCCATCACTTTGACAAATATCAGTCTATTATTGCATCAATCTATGCACCTCTGATAATAACCTTAGCACAATAAAATCAGAATTTTTGCTCTTTTGTTTTTCTCTCATACCATATATCACAAAAGTAAAAGCTAAATTTATGTGAATATATTGGAAACATCTTCAAAACATTAAAAAAAAAAATGTGTTTACTTGTGTTGTTACCTTGTTGTTTTGGGGTTTCTTTTGCTTTGTCTAATATTCACAATAAAAGTAACCAAATCTAACCTAAAATCAATACCAGGAACAATATATGAGAATACATAAGGAATTTTTTAATGATATAATTTATCATATCTATTACACAACATATAGTTGAGGACACTTCCTAGTCTGCTTTTCTTATTGTTCCTTTCTTTTGGGAGGTGGTCAGTCGGTGGCAGTCCAATCAGAATTTTAATATCAAACATGCTTGGACTCTTATTTTGAAAAATAATCGGTAACAGAAAACCCCAAATCAGGCTTAAAATCATTCATAGGGGTCAGCTTAAATTAATTTTTTTTAATTAATTTAAAATTAATTTAAAACAGGCCTCAAAGGGAATAACCAATCAGGGTTTGTGGAGCGGGGAGCCTTAAAGAGACAGCGTCTAAAACGACACATTTCAGACAGAGGCTGAAATAAGAGATTTTAAGACACCAGTGAAAGAAAAAAGGGGATTATTTTTGTGCAGTAAATCATAGCAAGATACTACAGGGGCACCAGTGGGACAGAATTAAGTATTGAAAACGTAAATTACCCCCCTCTTTAAGACATTTACCAGAATTGAGACTTGTAATGTGAGGTGCTGTGACAAAGCAGAGACAAATCTGGTGAAATTCAGCTTCAGCTTCCAGTCAGCAGTTAGATCTATCCATTTATGTTTTCAGATCTGAAACACTGATGTTTCTGAATCCACTGCAAAATCCAGAGTTTAAAAAACTAACTACACAAACCGGTTGACACCAGGATCATCAGCACTTTCTGAAAGACAGAGATCTGACTGTGCACTTCTTTCTCTGCCGCAGCCGCTCGCTTCATCCATTCAGCGATGACGACCTTTAATTTATTCTCTTCATGTTTTCAAAAGATGTTCCAATTTAAAGAAACATCCAGCGCCGAGGTGATTCATCATGGTGCCGTTTACTACCATAATACAACTGCTTTGTCATTAGCTTTTTTTTTTGACCTAACTTCAACACTTTTTAGCCTCGGGAGCAGAAATGTTGTGGGAAATGTCAGTTGTTCATTTTCAGCGTGGTGTAGAGCAGGATGATGTGGAGCCTGGAAAAATAGGGAAGAAGTCTTATGCCGAGTCAGCAGAAGTTAGATCCATGAATAAAGGAAATCATGTTACAGGTAGAATCATTCTGCTTTCTGTTGGTGCTGCAGAGAAGCGTTTGAACATTGACTGTAGAGGAAAACATGCTTATGCTTTCTTGTGCTTGTACTTGTGCTTTCTTATATTTCTAACACTTTCTGAATGGAAGTAACTGTACACTAAAAAAGCAATTTCCCCTCGGGGCTCAGTAAAGTATTCTGATTCTGATTCTGAAACACAATCAACATAAATACAACAAAACAAAGTGAGAAACAACTTTATAAACATTTCAAGAATTCAGTTTAGTGTCATTTTCTAAAAAAAAAGTAAGGAAATTTTCTCCTCACTCACTGAAAACACATCATATGGAAGCTGTTTCCTAATTGCTGGATGTTGACAAATACACCTTCATCACTTTTTTCATTTCCAGGGCAGGTTTGAAGCCTCATCTTGAACCAGTTCAAGGAGTTTAATGGCTCCTGGGACCCAGTTCTTGACAGCGCTTGAAGACCTGGGAGCATTCTTACACCCCCCACCCCACAAGAGCCTGGTCTAGTATTTGCTTTTTTCCCCTCTTCCTCCCTCTTGTAGTCTTTTTCCTTATCTAATGAAACAGGGCATCGTGCACATTGGCTGTCCCTCGGCTTGTAATCTCGTAATTATGCTCATCAGTGACATATGGAAGAAAAATATACTTGCACTTCACTATCAGACCAGTAGAGGGCAAACCTGCTGAAAATGAACGCCAGAGTCAGTATGTGCGGCAAAATACTAGAGACTTCTGGGAGAGGATCATGGCTGAGGAATTCACAGAGGCGTCCATTAATCACATTTGATGATTCATTTTGTTGAAAAAGGTGATTCCTTTGCACTTTTGTGATAAACTTTAACATCGAAACTTATGATAAACCACCTCATGAGAGTGTTTCCACTACCATTTTTTTCTCCCCATTTAGAAAGGTAAACTACTGGTAGTATTTGATTTGATTAGTATTTGCAACAGCTCAATGCTACTTACCAAATTACTCCACATCCATATTTCATTAGCTTTTTTTACTCATAAGTACCACTGCAGTTTATTGCATTAGCAATAAACAGCTTCCCACTATCCCACCAAATGCCAGAGCTGTGCCACTTCCAACATGGCTGCCTCTTTGGTTTCCATTCATTTGAAACCAAACCTGCATACGATGAATCCTGAATATATATAGATACAGTTCATGCCAATTAGCAGATTTTATCTCCTCTTGGTGTTTCCCCAGGGTTGGCTTTATTTCAATATGCAACATCCCAGAATGCATTGCATGTGAAGGACTCTCGAGAAAAAAAAGTCAGATTGTATATTACTGCTCCATATGATAGTTTCCCACAAATATCTGATTTTTCCTGTTACTAAAACTTAATTTGAGCCTGAGAGGATTAAAGAGTGCTTCTCCAGTGGAGCAATGCAGATGTTAAGGTAAGGGTCGTGTCTAAGCATTTCAATATTGAGCATTTGCTGCAAGGAAATGCAGGGCCCCCTCTAGTTCAGACCCCAGTTTCTCTGGTCTGATGAGCTGCACATTTGTGGAAAATGTAAATTCCTGGGGAGAGGACTCCGGCTTTCAGAGCAAATTTGGGGATTCCAGTGAAATTGGAAAGGCGGATGGGCAGGTGTGTGTGAGAGTGTGTGTGTGTTGTAATGAGTGCAGCTGCCCCGGGCCCTGAGCCCAGAGGAGCACGCAACAGAATCAAAATCACTTCATTCAACAAGCATAACTAATGAAGAGTTTGATTGCAAAAGAAGACATCTGCCGTGTGAATTAGTGCGGGCATTTTGCTCATTTCGCTCACATATTCATCAGTCGGATGGACAAAGCTTTCAGGGCCTACTTTATCAATTCAGCTACTTTAACAACCCTGAGAGATTTTAGGATTCAATCGGGGGAAGCTGCAAATTCTACTATTTATATGTACTCTTTTTCACTGGCATCACCAGAAATAAATTTCTTTGACAGAAAAGTTGGAGTTTAGTTCACGGTGAAGCACCAAATGTTGGCAGAGGTTCCTTGTGAGAAAATACTCTGGACTATATAAAGTTGTTGTTTTATGACCAGAACTCCACTTGCAGCTCATTTAGATGTATCAAAAGCTTTTGGCTGTATCGAGCGTGGCAACCTTTAGTTGCTTCAAACCCTTTTGTCATCAATCATTTTAAATGTCACTACAGCCGATCTCACCTCACAGCTGTCATCAACTTGTCCCTGAGTTTATTTCTTCTCAGAGCTGAGGTCATGAATTCTGATTTTATGCAGCGCAGCAGCCGGTAATGACTCTTAATAATCAGAACTGATTAACCAGGATTAGATTTAATCCTCATACCTTCTACCTGGTTTCCCACAGGTATGTGTTCAGAGAGCAACGAGTTCCCTCACACGTCATTTCATTTTTCATTAAGGCGAGGCACTGACAAGCTAAAAATACATCTCTGTTATTAAAACTCTGATGATGGAGTGTCTTTTTTGCATAAACAAGACTTGGTAAGACTAAAATGTTAATGGCAAACTGTCAGACGCAGTTGAGTCTTACAAATTTCTGTATTGATGTGTCCACTTCATTCTGCAATACTCCTCCAAAACATGTGAGGGCAGTGTAGTCTAGTTCAGGGGTTCCCAAACTTTTCCGCCTGTGACCCCCAAAATGGCAGCTTTAGAGACTGGCGACCCCCTGCTGTGGTACAACACTAATGGGCCAATCCAAAAAGAGACAAAAACAAACAAAAAAAACCCCTGAGGATACTTAATTTCACTGATCAGTAGGAAATTTACCAACTAATGTGCACTTCGCTGTGTTCACTGCATCAAACTTCAACAAAGAAATGTGAAAAACAGATAAAACATTTTCTGTTTGCATAATTTTATATTATCTTTAACCCCTATTTTTGCTTTTATTCTTACAATAATGGATAAAATGTGGAATTGTTCATAGTTTTCGATTTTGGGACACATTCCACGACCCCCTATCAATGTCTTGCGACCCCCCAAAGGGTCCCGACCCCCACTTTGGGAACCACTGGTCTAGGTTGTCATGGTACCCCAAAGTATCTGCTTCTTTCTCTGTATTTGTGAAGGTCATTTTAAGGTAGTTTTCAGGTACTTTATAGTTGTTTCATGGTACCTTTCGCCCCATTTCCACTAAGCAGTTCAATTGGATTCTATATATCAAGAGAAAATGAACATCATTGAGTGATGTCGGTTTGTTGTTGTAGTTAAGATAAACACAATTTGATGTTGTTGCAGTTTATTTTGAAAGTCAGTGTATTTGTTAATGTGGTTTCATGGCCTCACTTCCTGTCCTGCTTGATCTCCTCTGTGCAAAGTGATGTGTTGTTCCTCTGGCATCCAAACTGGACGTGAATTGAATTGAAACCTATGAGATCCAATATCAAAAAAAAATTATCAGCATGACGTAAGATTACTGCACTGCTTTTTGTCACTAATCTGCACCAGGTGTGTACCAGATAAAGCTTTTCATCCCCACTGTACATCTCTGTTTTCCCTAATGTTCTTATTTTAATGCATCTCAGCAACAGAACAACAATCAGCTCACCAGGCGTCAGTTTCATTTTTGTAAAATAATCTTTTCCACTGTCAACTTTAGAAGCTGTGTTGGTTTTTAATTTACTTTTTCCTGTTTATTTTCTTTTTTGGATGTTTGTCACTGTTAGAGCTGTTGTGTTAAAATTTAAGTTAGTCTTAAATTTATGTCTGGATTCACTGTTTAATTCACTGTGATCATATAATTTTATAAGCCACCCTGTAATTGTTGGGGTAAAGCTCTTTCTATGTAGATTAGGCTCCTCCCTCTCTATGCCTCCCCTTATATTCGTGTGTGATGCCTCTTAGGAGTGAGAGCAGATAGTTTTTCTACCGTAGGACGTATTTGTTGTCAAAACCTCGTCAATAAAAGTTCAGAAAACAAGAAACAGCTCTCATCATTCGCGTTTGGAATCAAGTTGCCATGCAGGCAGTTCTTTGTGGCTTATACACGCCACTACAGTCACTTTTTTATATTAGGTTCAGTTCAAGTTTCACTTTAAAGTCACTGTTTTCTCAAGGGGATTTTGTTTTGAAGTGTTTGACATGAGTGACATAAATCACCACCTGCTGCCCTGGTATGTTGTGACTTTTTCATTGAAACTGCACAAAACAAAAAAATTGTTCAGTTGTTGACTAAATCTAGCTGCAAAATTAGCATCATTATAATGGATTTGGTATCAGTTGGAAATGAAATCCAATTGTTCAGTATCAGTCCAACTCAGGACAATGAATACTGTCACTCTTTAAGCAAGACCATTAGTCGATTTTAAAACTGCATCTCTGTTTTTTTCTTTTAATCCTCTTCGTCTCACTTGTCTCCCACCAAGAGTTGATTTAGTTTTTTCTATTAATCCTGCCATGCAAACAACCAAACTGTGGAATCACATGTGACGATGTCAGCCCTTTTGCTTTACAGCGTTTGTCTACTTCTTACTGCCCTCTACTGGTCTGGTGGCTTAACGCAATACATTTTATCCTTCCTGCAAAAATCATTGGTCTGATTTGCATGATTACTACAAAACTTCAGAACACACTGGACCCATTTTTCAGTATCTGTCCAACCATCTTGAATAAGGTTTAGTGCAGTGATTCCTAACCTGTGGGTCGCGGCCCCCTGGTGGGCCGTGAAGGTATTGTAAGTTGGCTGCCAAATAATTTCCAAAATTGTATGATTTTAGTGGAGCGTAATTATATTAAGATACAAAATACAAATAAACAGAATGTTTTAAATGTTGAAACTCAGTTACAAACTCAGCCAGGGTATTAAAAATGTTCAGCGATTTATAAAAAAAGTGAAAAGGTATGTTAGTGGCCAACAGGTAACATTACCCGAAACGTAACAATGACCCAATATGTAATAAAAAAATGTTATCAAACAGGAAATATAATAACCTGTAAAAAATGTAACCTGAGCCCAAAACTTAACAAAAAGAATGTATTATAAACCAAAAACTGTAACAAGTTGTTACTTTCTTGGCAAAAAGTTATTTTGTTTTGGGCTCAGAATCTGTTACATTGTCGACCAGTTATTACATTTTGGGTTTTATTAAATTTTGGGTCATTGTTACAAAATAGATTCTAATGCGGCATTTTAAAACGTCTGTACTTATTGGGTTGGAGGTGGGTTGCAAACATTATTGAGAGATAAAAGTGGGCCCTGAGTTGGAAAAGGTTGGGAACCACTGGTTTAGTGGTTAAATCGAACAAACTGTGACCCTTGTGTCTGGCAAACACTGGTGTTAAACTCTACTTTTATTTCAGAACCAAAACTACTTTCTCCTGTAGAGCAGAAAATCCTCCTAAAACTGATCATTTGAGGCTTGTAAACCACCAAAGCTGTTGTTTTTCTGCACCGAAAGGCCTCTAAAAAAATCATCTCTCCAGCTCAGCGCCTCATCCTCTCCCTGCTGTATTTCCCTGAACACCTGTGGAAGTGAGTCGTGCTCAGAGTCCTTGTCCTACCTGCTGTATTTACCACCCATGTTGATTTACAAGGACATCAATACTCCACAGCATGCTAATGCTCTCAGCTGAGATTTACACTGATGTCAATACACAATGCTAATGAGGTTTGGTGATTGTTTGCCAACAGCATGACACGAGGACCCGCAGGAGATTATTTCAGGGGCAATTTATCAAGGTGTCCTGTGAAGGCAGGCAGGTGAAACAAAGTGAAGGAGTTCAATTCTCTCTAAAGTGTATTTTTCCATCTGAAAGTCTGCACACGTGGCAGCAGAGCTTATATTAAGAACTCCTTTCAGTGTACAGCTGACGTGTCTGTGAAATTAATTTCCAAAGGTCAGCTAATGGTCCCAATTTGCTGCTCTTGCGGCTACTTTTCAATTCGATTGCACTGCAAGATTGATTTTCCATTTTTCTTTTCTGTGCAACAGAGACTGCTGCTCGAAACTTCTCCCTCGTTAGCAGAATTACTTTAAGTTCACCGGTTTCTTCGGAAAGATTTCCATTAGCATATGTAGGCGCTATATGAAGAGTAAAAACCACCATCAAAAATACATTTATTCAGCATATGGAATATCTTTTGGTACCAAGAAGCGGTTTAATGAAGCGTATTTTCAGCTCGTAGGCGATAACCTGATGACGTTTCGGGCCAATTTAGGCAAAGTACACGCTGTATCTGTCAGTCCGTTTACTCCTTCGACACCCCGGACCCTCATCTGTCTGTGTTAAGCTGAAGGAAGAGCTCACAGACAGCCCCGTCTCATTTCTGGGTCTTTGGCATGATTCGGCTGAAAATGGAAACCCTGGATGTCTGAACACAGGCGATAAATTATATGACGATTAGAAAACACATTCACAGGATGCACAGAGGGATAACATCCTGTCTAAATGTTTCATATGAGTAAAACGGCTCTATAGCAAAAAGAAAACGACATCACAAACTGAGATTTAGATCATGTTGGTGTCAATGGGTCTAAAGATGTGAAGCTTAAACAGATTTCAAACAATAACAGGAGCTCTTTTGCATTTTGCTATACTGTCTTACTGTGTACTTATTATTTATTTAGGCTTTTCTAATTTTCTATGTTTCGTCATCTCTGAGCCTCTATACCTGTGTGTTAGTGTCTGTGTCTTCCTCACCCCCTTGTAGACCCCCTCCCTCGCCTGTTTTGTTGAAGTTTTTTTACTCGGGACGCTTCTGGGCGGAGAGTTGGAGTTGTTATGGGTGATGACCAGCCAATCACAGAGCGCCCAGTGTGCATATTAGTGTGTGTTGCTGATAGCGAGTGGGAGTAGCTATCCTGAGCGACTGCAATAGCGGCCGTAACAAGAGAAAGAATGATACGATATTTGCAGTATACCTTATTTACCTTCAGGAAGTCAGGTGTACGGCTCTTGAGTTTCTCTCACGCGATGCTGCAGGTGCTCACAGGGCTGTTTTTTACCGTTTATGGTGTGTTTACGAAGCTACGACTGTTAACAATGCAAATAGCCATGGTTGGGGGTAGTGAGCATGTGCAGCAGCTGACACTGAGCCGCTGAGGAGGATTCGTGGGTTCGTGTGTAAACAAATGAACAAAACCTATCAAAAACTCCTGCATACCCTGCCTTTAATGGTAAATTTAAATTATTTTTTCTATCAGTATTTTTATATTTCTACCATTTTTGCATCTCTTACCATGTACTCAAGGTTCAAGGCTTAATGTTACTTTATTTCTATCTGTAGGTAGATTTGTTTTGCAGCAAAATGGTGATGACATTCACTTTGACATTTAGTCACAGAACAAAACAATCAGTACACAAAACCATCCAAAACCATTGGAATGATGGTCTACTAAAACACTAAAACACTAAAAAGTACGCTTGGTTCCACCCACCCTATGGAAATAAATGAATAAAAAACAAATTAAAAAATATTTTTAATTATTTATTTAGGCTTTAAAACCAGGACTGAGTGCTAATTTTGTACCAGTAACATGCAAATGTGAGCTGGTATGACAATAAAGTTAATTAAATCCTTAAATCTTTGAATTTTTCTTTGTCAAAATTTGATATTTGTAAGTAAAAATGTTACATACCCTCCTGAACAGAACATTAAGAACAGGGACAAATTATGCCAATTCATGCGCTGTTGGATCTTAAGTAAGTAAAGCTTCAAAATGCAAAAAAAAGAAATATAAGTGAGATAAGATAATTTATTTCTAGGCACAGCGAAATGGCAGGAATGCAATAGTCCTTATTGTTCAAACAGCCGACACTTACAAATAAATTCAAGGTCAAAATCTGAGTCCTGTTCAAACCGTAAAAGAGATTTAATGATTAACAGCATCACTCAAATACCTCCAGGGTTGTTGAAACTGAAATTAGGAGGCTTTTATTCTGACTGAATCAGTGCTTGTTAAACAATAAAAGCTGTGTGTAGCCCTTTCTAATTTCAGAACATACAGAATATGAAAACTAAAAATAAAGTGCTGAAAGTCTGGATCATTTGGTGATGACGTGTTTAAAGCTGCAGGGCCCTCGTCGGTGATTTCATCAATCACATCAGAGTGATTTGCATGCGGTGAGCTTTGATGATAATTATCTCAATCATTCGGTTTGAAAAGTTGTGTCAGTCACACACAATAAAACACACATCTACTCACACTCGCAGCCCTGTGGTGGCGGTCTGAGTCACACATAAAATCACACACACTCACACACACACATTTCCAGACTGCAGTCGTGTGGTAAACAAAGCAATCATCCCCCATTAGCGTCCTGTTGACCCGCTCATATCCGATATCAATCAGGCAGTGATAATGTGATCAAGTGAAGAGCACTCTGCCGCCAAAACCTAATAAAATTAATAAAAACACCTCAGAATTTCTCGGGGGGGTCCCAAGGTTGCTCTCTTAAACATTACCTGACTTTACATTATCGACCGAGCGTGTAATTTTATTTCCTCCTTTAGGGTCTGGACACAGTTCGCTGACTCTGCTCAAGTTTGTGCAAAAACGCTTACACATTTTTATGTGGATGCTTTTCAAGGAAACTCCCAAATTAAGTCCTTGATGAGCTGATCTGAAAGTTCCCCCTCACGAAGGTTAAGGAACTTTGGGGGTGGGGCCTGCGAATTGAACATTTCTGATTGGTGGAGTAGCCACAGTGGTTTCATTCCCCTCTAACCATGATGGACTTGGTTTGATAAGTTTTTTTTTTTTTTGTAAAGATATTTTTTTGGGCTTTTCTGCCTTTAATCGGATAGGGGAGGACAGTGGATAGAGCAGGAAATGGGGTGAGAGAATGGGGAGTGACATGCGGGAAACAGGCCACAGGCGGGAATCGAACCCGGGCCACCCGCTCGATAGCAAGCCTCATGGTGCGCGGCCATATCCACTAGGCCATCTGCGCCCCCGGTTTGATAAGTTTTAAACGATGTTCTTCTTGGAGCCTGATAGTGTGAATTTGTCTCTGGTGTTCCAGTTTAAAGTGTGACCCTGTAAACTGGAGACCTTCACTTGAAGCACACGATACCAATGTCAACATATCCTCATCAAGTATTTAATGATGATAAATAGACATTTGTGAAGGATGCATCCCGCTGAGTCTCTAGTGAACAGGTTCGCTCTTTGAGCAACCTTTTTTTTTTTTACTGCCCTCTACTGGTCTGGTGGTTTAATGCAATACATTTTATCCTTCCTTGAAAAATCATCAGTCTGATTGGCATGATTTCCACAAGACTTCACAACAAACTTAACCACATGAACCATTTAAAGAGTGGGTTCCAGTACTTGGTCAAAAATGCACCCTATGAAATTTAACTCCTCAGGAAACAGAAACTTTTTCATTCCCAGTCCCTCAACTGTCTTTGTCATAGAAAAGTTCCTCTTAGCCATTCATAAAAATAACTTAAAGAGCATATTACAGTTTGAGACGGCAGTCAAAGGTAGGGTCTGCAGGAATTTTTAATACTGTTTGTAAACACAACATCCAAACTGGATGTGACTACACTCACCAGCCCAGCGAGCACCTGCAGCATCATTTTTCCATATGGGAAAAACTTGAGCGCCTGACTACACCTGACTTCCTGCATGTAAATGAGATATCTTGCAAGTATTGTATCATGCTATCATGGCTGCTTAGGTTAGCTACCACTCGCTATCATCAACACACAGAGTCACACAGGCATGCTGTGATTGGCTGATGTCACCACACCTACTCTCTGCTCAGCAACGTCTCAAGTAAACCAAAACATCAACATACAGGCAGAGGAAGGGGGAAAACTGTGTTGATCAAAAATGTTGATCACAAAAATGTAAAGCACTAAAGATAAACGTTGCAGCTATTAGTCAAACAAAAACAAATTTTAACTTGACTTTACTTAAACAAATAGTCACTATTACACCGGTCTAGCTGGGTTGTACACAGGCAATAATAAAGTTCAATTGTAGTTGGGACTTGGTATAAGAGAATATTTCCATTTTTAATTTTCTATTTTTCCTAAAGAAAATTAGATAAGTTCCCTTTAGTCAGGAAATTTATGCAAACTCAGCCTCAAAAAATTAAAGGGATGACTTAGTGAGGAAATTTGATCAATATGTGTTTTTACATGGGTGTTAATGGGATTTGTTTGCTTTTGGAGTCTGTCTCTAGTGGACACTCAAGGAATTGCAGTATTTTCACTTTAACATAGGCTTTGATTTCTAACACTTTTGCAGTGTTAGGTGTAAATTGGGCCTGGAAAACTTTTAAATTTGTTCATCTGCAACTCTGGTTTACTTAACATATTTATCAGGGTTTGTAATGGTCACATGATATAAACAAAATCACCTGCTCTATGACTGTGAATTTTCCAATCTTCTTCACTGAGTTCTCAAAGCAGTGCATCCTGACTTTGTATGGAAAGTTCTGGAAGTTTTCAGGAGTTTTGTGCATGTGTGAGTATAACTGAAGTTAGATCCTTTAGTTTGCTCTGAAGGAAGAAAATCTAGAGTTTAAAAAAAAAAACACACAATCCCCTTTCAGCCCAAATATCACTTTGATTCCACCCAATAAAACATGGATGAATCTGTTACATTTTGGTATAATCAATAAATATTTGATCAAAAGGCTTCACCTGGGTTCAGCAGGTGTGTATCTGGAAGCGGCGCCTGTTTCTCTTACAGTTGGCACAGTTTCACTCGACAGCGGGGAGCCTCTGCTTAGATTTGGAATGATAAAAAAAAAAAAAAAGATCCCCGAGCTGCCTCAGCCTTCTATTATTAATTTCTGCACAGCCTCCCAGCTTCGCTGCAAAAATCCTCCCATATCTCTGAAGCAGATTCTTCTTTCTGCACCCGTTGCTGCTGCTGCTGCACTTCGGCGTTGATGGGCTAACTGCAGCGTCCACGCCGGCTGCTGGTCCATGTTTTCACAAAGCCGAGTTAAAAACAGGCCCATCCCAAACCCCAGGCAGGTGCTTGTTTTTTCTTATCAGCATGGCACACTTCTCTGTAAGAAAACTCAAGCTGCTAAGAATAAGTGCAGACGCTACAGCAGCAGCTCACATTCATCCTCCGAGTTTAAGAATATTAGGCCTTACATCATTTTTACATCAGCTGGAGAATCATTGTTGGACTGGGGGGAAGTTCAGGCTTTGCTTCTGGAGTTTGGATGGTCACAGTGGTGATAAATATTCATGTTTGTAACATTCATGTTGTAATATGATTGATGCTCTTACTGTGAACGTGGAGGAAACAACCTCCAGTTTTCTTTCACCAAACTCTGTTTAGAAAGATGCAGAAACTCTGAGGGGAACTGTGGGGGAAACAGCTGGTTTGTTTTGTTAACTAAAGTCAGTACACACCAGGAAAACTTCAAAGAGCTGCCAAAACACTCAGGTTAATTATCATCCTGTACAAAATGAATTCTGTGCTTTGAATCTCAACATTCGTTCTCTGGCGCTGAAAACACCCAAACCTCCACAGGGAAGCGTCTTCACTGACAGACCCAAAAAAGAAAACACATCTCAGAAGTTAAAATATTTGACTTTTACTCATGATTCAGCTTTTCAGTCAGTTTTCACTCTGTTTCTATAAAATGAATACCAGATTTATTAAAATGAGACACATTTTTGCTTCCAGAATTATAATATTGCCTACAGTTAGATTCTTAAAAACACACAGGGACTGATTTACTAAAGGTTTGACTGTATGAAAAAACCTGCAAACTTCATTGTTCCGAGGCTTCAGACTGAATCGATACTAAATTTTCCAGAATTACACACCACTGATAGTTAATCTATCAGTGGTGTGTGCAAGTGGTTCGATCAAAATGACATCTTTAATGCTACAATAAAGTAATTACTGTGACCCATCAATTATCAGTTATGTTTTTATCTAGATGTTTTGGATACTGTCCTCTTAAGACCAAGCGTCCACATATGTTTACATGACATTTCTGCCTCTCAGACCCGTGATGCTCTATTTTTTCGGTGATATCACAACATTTCACCCATTTCAACAGAAAAACACATTGTTTTTATTCACAATGACACTATTAACAAATAACTTGTACCACATTCATGACACTAATAACCAAATTTAGTACTTATTAGGGCTTTTTTATTCCAAATAGAGAAATAAAAAATGCACACCAGACAAAAGTTCATGTCTCAGGAAGTTAAAGAACGGCCACCTACCTGCCGTCTCCTCTGGCGCCGACAGTGAAGGAGCTTCACAGCCAGAACTTTCTCAATTAACCACGAAGACTTGAGGCCATCCAGGCTCTTCAAGGACTCGCGGGGGGGGTCCCTCGAGTCAGATTTTAAATGTCAGCCAGAGCTAAACTCTCGAATAAACTGCTTTATTCACAGTGTGCTAGACAAAGGTTGGTTTCCAACTTTATTATGAACAGTTTTCTATTATTATCATGGAGTGTGTTACAGTTCCTCACCATGAAGCTGGAGTCTCTCTGCAGCTGGATTCATAAAAAAATAGAAAGTGAATCTTAAAAATGTTGAAGATCATCAAAATGCTGAATTTCTTTTCCCAGAATCGTTCAGTTCTCACATGAATCCATGAAGGAGGTGGAGTCTTTGATCATTCTTCAGGTATTTTATAGACAATAAACAGACTTTTGATTGAAATAAGGTGACCAAACGTCCTCTTTTGCCCGTGGTTGTGACTGATTTCTGTTTGCAAAGCTGGCGCATTTGTGTCAGCTGAATTTTTGCATGAGAATAATATGTTTATTTTCCTTTGAAAGCCCATTTCTGCCTGTTGAAAAGATAAGTTTAATAACTTGGCCTTGATTCGAATTTTTTTGGCCCATATCAAGTCATAACTCTGAGACAAAAGAAGACTTCTGAAAGCCTGTTTCTGCCATATTAAGGGGAAAAAATTGAGTTAAAAAGCCAGAATTTTAAGCTTAAAAGTCAAAACTTGGAGAAAAAACTAGAAATTTTGGGGAGTTCAAGTTGTAAGACAAAGTCTGAACGCTTAAACTTGAACTCTGAAACTTTGAAAAGTGAAAAGTAAAAAGTTTGAGATGAATAGGCAATATAATGAGATTAAAAAAAAGGATTTTGAGATTAAAATCAAATTTAAAAAAAAGTCATAATTCAATGATGAAAAGTCGAAAAACTTGAGATAAGAAATCAGTTTGTAAGACAAGGTCAAGATTATGGGATAAAGCCAAAATTATGAGGAAAAATTCAAAACTCTAGGATTAAAGGTCAAAATTTCAAAATTAAAAGTCAATGTACTGAGAAAAGAAGTCAAAATTATGAGATAAAAAGTCAGAATTTGAGAAAAGGAGTCAAAGTTGTAAGCCAAAGTCAAAATTATGGTTTTATTTATTCAAAATTATAGGACAAAAGTCAAACAAATGTAGATGAAAACTCAAAATTTGAGATAAAAAGTCAAAATTTCAACTTTATATGGTTAAAAAAGGAGTTAAAATATCAACAAAACCAGCTCAATTACATATTTGGGTTCACTTCAAACAGAAAATAAGTGTTTTTAAAGAAATGTATGGTTTTGAAGCTACTTTGTCTTTTTGAGTATCTTTTGGTATTTTTAAAATATCCACAAGACGCCAGGTAGGGGGGACTTTTTGGGGGGTTTCAGGAATATGGTCTCTCCAGGTTAAAGCACACAGATATTCTTCATAAAAAAAAATATTCCCTGAAGTGGGGGTTTCTGCAGTTTTGCAGAGCCACCAGAGGGTGGCAGCACTGTGCTGCAGAGTGAAAACCTCCACAGACTGAAGTTTCCAGTGTTTTGATTGGTGTAACAGACGGTGTCAGGATGAATGAGCGCTGAATAAATAATCCTGATTTTCCGTGACATCAAACTTTCCCTTCCTGCAGTTTCTCTGTCCACAACAACACACACTCATGTACATGCATTATAACCCTGTGTGTGTGTGGATGCATGCACCCTCTTCACCTCCATTCATACATATTCCTGCACACCTGAGCGCAGACATGAATGCAGGAACAGGATTGATTCATAACGCGCTGACAGTCTGTTCCCCCCACGTCACTGTGAGTGACTTTTTACACTCTGACACTTTCACATCTGTGTGCGGTGGCAGCAGATTGACACCAGCACACAGCCACAACAAACACACACTCCTCCCTCTCTCCCTCCTTCTCTCCCTCTCTCTTTGTCAGACAGCTCTCCTCTAACAGATGGGATGATGGGATGGGAGCAACGCCAGCTTCCAAACTGAAGCCTGACAACCTGAGAGGTGTCAGAGATTAGGAGACGGAGGGTAGCGAGGGACAAACGGGACGACAGGGGAGAGGGAAGAGGTGTTATATCAGGAGGATGAACAAAAGAAGAAGAGGAGGCCTGTTTGAAAGGAACACAGTCTGGGTTTTGGATCACGCCTCCTCCTGGAAGCTCCTCTGCCTGCGTGTCGCTCTTTAAAGAAAGCAGGGAGGTTCAGCTCAAGTGCAGCTGTCAAACCAACCTGTCAGTCTTCACCTTGAAGCTCCTGTAAATCCACAACACACTCCTTTAAACCAAAACGCTCTTCGGAGCTTTAAATTATGCTGATGTTTGCAGCAGTGACAGTTTTTCTCAGCTCCTCTGAGAGGGAAGAAGAAATTAACGGTCCTGGGAGACTTTAGATAAAACTGAAAGCGGAAGTCCAAACTGAAGTCTGCTGACACGCTCTTTAGTTTAGTGACTTTTGGACACACAAATCAGGCAAGTATAATGCAAAAACTAATATTTGTGCATGTGTAATGTCGCTTTAAAGTAGCTGTGAGCCGAAGAGTGGACTACATCGCCCTCCTCTGGCTGGAGGACTCACGCAAACTGTCGTGACTAAAATGGCAGGTGTGTTTATCTTGAAAGATGAATGGAGATCAAGTCTTAGTTTTAACACTACTTTTTTTCTTTCAAACTGACTTTTTACCAGATACAATGCAATGAGGGGGCTGCACGGTGGCGCATGGTAATATCGGTGATTTCTAAATGCTAATTCTCAGCTTCCCAACCAAGTTCAACTTAAGGCAGAAAATTTGCATTTATTAGAGGAGACCAGAAAACATGCAACAGTTTGGTGTTTAATCAAGCTTGATGCTGGTTTGTTCTGTTTGTTTTTTTGTGAAACTATCAGGAAGTGTTTGAGAGGAAGGTGAAAACAACTAACTCCAAAATGTGACTCCTAAGGACGATGAAATGAAACTCATAACACCTCAAACACCCTTGATGTGATCATTAAACTGCACGATGTTGATGTTCACGGCCCGGCGGCCCCACGACACCTGATGATGTTATGATTGGATGTTCTCTGGATGCTCTTTCCGCCTCTTAAAGAGTTCCCACATTCGTCATATTTGGGTTTTTAACTCCTGCAGGCAGACGTAATTTCCCACCAGCGGTCAGACTCAGTGTCACAATTTCATCTGAGCAAATAAAGTAACTCTGCAGAGTCTCAATTAGGTAGGAAAGGACACTATTTCCTGGTTGGTCTCTCTCCTGGTGCAGCTGCAGGGAGGAGGAAGGTGGACATGAGAGAGAAATGAGAGAGGGCATAAAGACGCTCGGGTGGCAGAGGACAGAGAGAGAGGAGAAATGAGACGGGCTGTCTGTTTGATGTTTTCTGCTGGTGCTGAGGGTCCAGGAGGCCCCAGACACATTACAGAGATGATGAAAAACACAGAGAGGAGAGCGAGGACGGACAGACAGACGGATAGATGGAAGGAGATCGACCACATGGGAGGAGAAAGCAGAGAACACAGCATCCCTGAAAGATACAGACTTTACCACTTTTTGCACTTTTATGAGCCCAGGTTTGTTTTTTCGCCCCTTAAAACTAAAACATTATTACTTAAGATGTTATGAGTCCAACATCCTGTCAAAATATTCAAGATTCAAGATTCATTTATTCCCCACCATTGCACATGTTTCAGTACAAAAGATTTTGCCTATTAGTTACATCCCATCCAAGACACATAAAAAAGCAAGAGACATATGACATGTGGAGGACAGGAGCGGGAGAACAGGTTGTTTGCTTTTCTTCAGCGCCCTGTTTCATTAGAATGAATTTTGGATAACACTAGGAGAGAAGAGGAAGAAAAAAAACATAATGGCAAACTAGGCCCAGGGCTTGGGGCGCAGTTTGGGATTATGAAATAACATAAAATAACATAACATAACATAATATGACATGACATGATATAACATAAGACACATTAATTGACCCATTTAATGTGTGGAAATGAGGATTTAAAGCTTCTGAGTTTGTTTTAGCGCCTCTTGTGGCCAATGATGCACATTCTCACATGACAGAAAAAAACAAACAAAACAATAAAATACTCTTTTTTTTTTTTCATTGCAGAAAACATTTAGCATTTGTAGTACCATTGCAGATATGAACAGACTTCAGAATAGGTAACTGTATCAAAAGTTGTCGTTTGGTTGGTGTTTTAACTCTTCTACATTGTTTAAAAAAGTCTACGCAATTTATTTGACTTTTGGCTAAGTCCCGCCCTCAAACACAAAGAGCCAATCACAGAGCTTATAGCCATTTCCATACACCCTGACATGCTTCACTCAGTCCATTGAAATGTGCTAAAGAAAGTCAGTTTTGTCAGGTTTGTGATGTTTTTCTGAGATTTTAGGTTGAAAATGGTCAAACTTTGTTTATGGGGTGAATACAACTCCAATACAAGATAATCTGTTTGTTTGAAGGCAACTCAATATTGCATTTGAGGCAACTTATTGTCACTTTCCTGAAAAGAAACACAAAGCTGTTATTAAGGCAGAGTATGCAAGAAGTTTTGTTTATTTGTTTACACACAACATCCAAACCAGGCTCCTCCTGTGTGGCTCAGTGCCAACGTCTGCGCATGCTCACTGCCACCAACTGTAGCTAATAGCGTGAACACATCATAGACGGTAAAAAACAGTCCTGCGGTATCATGTGAGAGAAACTCAAGAGTTGACACCCGACTTCAAGCAGGTAAATGTTGCTGAAAGTTCATTGTTAGTCTGAGTGAGTTGAGGGGATGGGACTTAGTCAGAGGTTAATTGGTTAAAATGTGTTTTCAAACCATGTTTATGAGTAAATCTTGAATCGAGCAACTAGAGGGAGCTAGAAAACCTTCAGTCAAGTATTTAAATTCAACAGTTTGTGTGACAAGAAGACATATGCTGGCTGAATGTAAGATTGTACCATAAACTTAAAGATGAAAAACAAGGGGATAAAAAGATGGAAAGTTTCTAAATATAAGAATTTAATTCATCATAACTGTGGTTTTTGTCTTCTGCATGCCAGTGGGATTTTCTGCCCATCCTGTTGTTTTCAATCAGTCATGTCATGAAAAATGTAATGCTAAAAACAAAAAGAAAAGTGCTGAGTCATTGTTAACCCAGAGCACAGTCAGATGAATTAATAAGATTTTGGATTTGGATGGGATCAAACTGTTTCTGACAGGCGGAGGCAGAAGACGGGGAGACAGACGCAGCTTCATCTCTCTTTCAATCATGATGTTAGCAGGCGGCTAATGACTCCAAAATGACAAACTCACCGACACAGTCATCACACACTCGCTCTGCTGCCGCCTGAATCCCAAATAAGGGAGGTAGACTGGAGGTTGCGGGATCATTTAGATGCTAAAATACTCCAAATCGTCAACATGTGGACGATTTTACCCACAATGAGGTATGAAATCTCCAAAGACTGAAGCTCCCCAGTGACGCGGCTCAGCTTAGCAAACTGAAAAGACTAAATGAGAACAATTATGAGCGGGCTGATTCTGCACATTAGGGAACAAATGAGAGAGACAGGATTTATGCAAAGAGGAGTCTGGGAAATGATGACGGTTGCTGCGTGGATTGTGTTGACGGGAAAAAGTCGGAGCGAGATGTGTGGAAGCGCCCGCTGTGCAATCAAATCAGTCTCATGCAAATCAAATCAGAACGGCTCTTCAAAATAATGTGGAACCCAAGTGGCAACATAAGAAGACAGTTTAATTGATGGAAATGAGGAAAAAAAAAAGAATGAAAAAGATGAATGAAATCTCAAAGAATGGGTTGTGTAGTTTTCAGTTGTCACCATGAAGTCAAAAGATTTAAAGCACCCTCTGCTGGTCGGCTGCAATAAAGGTCAGTGTTTCTCAACCTTGGGGTCGGGACCCTGTGTGGGGTCACGTGAAATCCAAAAGGGGTCCCATGAAAGGTCTGGATAAAATTTAACAAAATTACTGATGAAAATGTTTTCAATCGTAATTATTATTCTTTCAATAATTAAAACACAACAAACCAAAAATTGTATTTTATACATCTAAATAATTAGTTAGCATTTTATTATTAAGTATTTGAGTATTTTCAGCATTGTGTTATGAAGTATATCTGTAATTTGAGTGTTTCGTTTTCAAATAATTTAGTATTTCAATATGTAGTTAGCCTTTTGTTATTAAGTATTTTCAGTATTTTAGTATGAGGTAACCTAGTATTTTTGGTATTTTTATTGTTAAGTATTTGAGTCTTTTTTTGTATCCAAGCAATTTGCTTTTAATTTTTATTTTCCTGGATTCAATATTTTAGCATTTTAAGCCATAGACTCAATTTTCAGGTCTGTTTTGTTATTGTTTATTGCTCTATTTGCCTTTTTATTGTCTCTTGGGGATAAAGAAAGTTTTTTAAATTTGAAAGTTCACTTAGGATAAAGTTTATATCCTGATCAGAAAAAATAAGATTGTCCCTTTGTGAACTAATCCTGGCTACTCTGTATTTATAACAAAGTATTAAAAGAGGGGGAAAAAAATTGAAGCAATCTTAAGATTTAAATTTGGGGTGTCAAAATGGGGTCACTGCCCAAAAAGGTTGGGAACCACTGGTATAGATCATAAACATCATGTTCCAACATATGCTGTGATTCTTTCACAATCACTATAGAAAGATCCAGAACGCTCATCGTTATGCTGAACATCCCCTGAAACAGAACAGTAATTGTACTGTTAACATTTCTGCGTTCAGACATAATGAGCGACAGTGTGTGAGGAGCAGGCAGCGATAGTAACACAGATGCTTGTGTGTTTTTATGTGTGCGAGATACTGAGGGATCTGTTCAGTGATAATGAGCATGAGAAACATGTGTCTAACATCTGGCAACAATGGCTAAAACCCTCCAAACACTCCAAACGCTCCTCATCCTCCCATCTGGCACTGACTTTGGCGTCCTTCTCTTCCACACCAGCTCCTCTTCTCACTGGCATGAATGTTTTTAATCCTGCACTGGGCAGATTTGAGCTCAGGGGCAGAGATGCAGCCAAAGGAGAGGAGCATGGTCATTGATGGTTTGTGTGTTGGATGTTTTTAATAGTTTAAAGATTTGAGCTTTGGGGTCACAGTGCACTCTTCTGTAATGATGTTCAGATCAATACCAAAACATCCATACTGCCAATACCAGATCTTTATTCTCTAGTATCGATTCTCACATCAAAATATTGATAATTTGGATACTTGTAGCAACACATAGGAAAGAAACCAAACTATTGAGCTCTTGTTGGAATCATACACGGTTGTTGACAACTAATTTGTCTAAGTTTATAATGTGTAATCACAGAAGCACACTGTTCAGTCAGTCACTCAGTCTTTAAACACAATGGCAGAGTGTAAACAAAGTCATGTTCGGAGCTGTTTCAGTTCCTACATTTATTCAGGTAGGGTTTCTAGTGAATTGATCATTTTAAGTGAATTACATAGAGAGCACTTGCAATAAAAAAAGCCATGGTACACGTAGAAAAACTCTGGAAAAATAGATAAAATAACATTTTATCTATACATCTTTTACTATTTGCAACCAGTCTAATTGGTACAATTGGTATCAGATCATTTGGAAACATCATTACTCTGCAGTTAGTAGCCTCATAAGTTTAAAGACAAAATGTAAAAAAAAAAGAAAACTTGAGCTATTCAGACCATAGACTGTATAATGAGTGGACGTAGCGATGTTCGGCTCAAACTGAAGCCTCCAGCGGATGCCCCGCCCCCTGACGTCTGGCTGCAGTGTAGGTCATAAGCCCCGCCTCCCCATGCATTCAGGATATGAGCCTGAAAACTTTTAAAAATTAAAAGTTAAAACTTTTAAAAATTACGATACCTGGTAGAAACTTTTCTCTCATCCTTACTCTAAGGTAGTATGATGATGTCATCTGGCTGCATGGTGTTCAGGTGTTTTTTTTTCTGAGAAGTTAGTTTCTCATTAGTTATTGGACGTTAAAAACTGCGACATAAGTTTCGTTTTACAATAGTTGACAGCTGTCGTTGGTGAGTAGTTTTTATCGGGGATATAAGAAACTTCGGGAAAGAGCCAAAAGGAGACTAAACCTTCAAAAGAAGAAGAAATAATTTTTTTTTTTTTTTTTTTTTTTTTAACTTGGCTCCACCGGAAATTCTCTACTGTGCAAACTCTGGCTGCACAATGGCGGCGCGAGAAACAGTTTTTTTTGGCTTCAAAATCGTAGAACATTGACTTGCGGAGCCACGCTGTCCATTCCATATACAGTCAATGATTCAGACCTACAAGACCAGACAAGACAAGATGCTTTATTTGTTATTGCACATGTTTCAGAGCAATGATATTACATTTCAGTTTCATCCTGTCCAAGAAATATATATATATATATAAAAAGCCTGTTTCATTAGATGAGAAAGAGAGTACAAAAGGGAGGAAGAGGGAAAAAAGGCAAATACCAAACTAAGCTCTTGTCAAGAGGCACAGTGTGGGATTAGGAAAAAAACACCTCAGCACAAACAACATAATGAACCATTACAACAAAACTTCAAGACTTGTACATGTGGGAGGGGGAAGGGTGTTGGGGAGGGAGGGTGTCGCAGCACAGACATAGAACTTGATCATTTTTTGCATTAGGTTGTAAACATGGTTATTTTAATCTTTTTGAATAGGTGTTAATGTGACTTCTGGTGCTTCTGCTGCTTCTGCTGCGGGTCCCTAGTGGACACTTGATGAACTGCAATTTTTTGTTGGCTTCATATCTTAAGACTGGAAGTTGCAGCTTGTTATCAACTCATATTTATAATTCTTCATCCATTTTTAAACAGTGGGTTTGAAATGACGGTTGGCGACCCTGGTTGGCCGGAGGAGTTGATTGGCTCATTTGGGATCCAAACGCCCGTGTTAGGCCACATCTGCGGTGAGCACTGTTCTCTGACAGTCTGCACGTGAAGTTTTTTCAGAAGAAAAGAGCTTATATTCAAAGAGTGAGGAGTCATTGCTCGTAGTGTCAGGAGAAATGGAAAAGCAGAAATATGAGGCTGAATGTAAATAAGTGGAAACACTCGGAGAAAGGAGGCACTCTGAGGATCAGAAAGTGGTAATAATAAGTGAAAGCAGAGAGAATCCTCACACCCACACCTCCTTCCTCCTCCTCCCTGAGAGCACTCAGACCCATAAATCCTCCACAAAACCAGCAGCTCTGCAGCTCAGCTCTCAGCCACTGTATCCTCTCTCCATATTCCAAATCCCATGATGGTCTTATTACCATAATCCTTTTGAACGGCAGCACAACAGGAACACACACAGGCAGTCAACAAGCCAGGCGACCGGTGGGACAGCTGGTCTTCAAATTCAAATCACAGTCTTCACAATTTAGCAATGTTTGATTCAGGGTTACATTTGTCTGCTATTATTTTTTAATCAAGTTTTAAACCTTTTTTCAGGAATCTGTATTTACATTTTATCTCATTAAGCACGCTTCTCTTTGTTCTTGTTCAACTCTACCAGATTCTGTCATTTTATGCAAAGCTCAGCAAATGAGATCTTCATGCAAATTGACAAAATGATGAGGTCATTGCATAAGAATTTCCCAATAGCCGAGTTTTAGTCACATGATTATGATGACGTGTGAATACGCCACAATTTCAGATTAAGGCAGGAAGTAAAAATGGAAAATATGTGCTGAGAGTCCGTATTGTACTAATGTAGATCCAGTTTCAACAAAGACACAAGCAATTAATCAACAAATATGTTGGACATGATAATTATCTCACGATACTTGTGAATATTGAGTCGTGGAGAAGGGGTGGGACTAAATAAGCTTTTGCTTCCTCTCACTCCCTTTTGGATGTACTATGAATGTTGAGTTGACTAAAATGATTGAATTGTGTTGTTTGATGTTTATTTATTCATCTCCAGCTGTTGATATCACAAACTTTCTGCAGTTTCAGACGTCCTACTGCGCTAAACAGCAAAAAAAAGGCTATAAAAGTGGAGGCATATAACTTTGTTGTCAGCAGGTGGTCGATTATCTTTTTTTGTCTTTGCCATGATGAGCTTTTTTTTTATGATTCTTTATGTGATTAGACATTAGCAGCTAGCAGTAGCAGCTATGTAAACAAACATGCAACACATCTAAAAAGTAACATTTGCCTGAAAGTTATGGATACACTGATGTTAATTTGTCAGCTTTGTGCATCTGTGAAAGTCTCACAGTCGAATTCAACGCTACCCAAAGTGCTGGGGCATCCTGAAAAGTCCCAACGAACTTCATATTAGACGACCACCAACTTAATAATCAATACCAAGTAAGTCAACAGTTAACAAGAACTAATGCTATATATAGACAAAGCTTCAAAATAGGAATTTAGACAGCTAATATACCATGTACAGATTGCTCCCCCAACTGCAGATGTTGGTTTAAAATCCACTTTTTAGGAAGTTTTTCTGTGAGCTTTTTATATTTCTCACCTTTGATTATTACAATTCACGGTACATTGTAAAACCCCATCCTCTTTTCTCAGTGGACAGAATTTCATATCTCAGTATTAATGCAAGATATCTCAATATCAGTATCATACAATATGACTTTGGGTTCATTGACGACAAACCATTTTTCTCAGAGAAATAAAAGCATCATATTACAACAAGATGGGAAAATTGTGGTTCAGTGATTAGAACTCACTGTCAGTCATCAATATTAACAAAACGTCACCAAAACTCAGGTGACTGCCTAAGCTGTAACATTCAGGGTGAGAGGGGGGAATCTAAATGGTTGATATCTTCAACTGTTCATATCGAGAGACTCATACGAAAATGATAAATCTTTCAGCCCTTGTTGGAGCCGCTACACAACTACACAAAACATGGGCATTTTGATTTTTCAGATGGCAGATTATCAAGCTGATTCACTCGTCGTGCAGCGATGTGACGTGAAAGTGAACTATCAGTCCCTGAAACTTCTTGACCACCTCCTGACAGGCCTCCAAAAAAAAGGCTGTCCAATCAGAGGGAAGGGAGTTTCTCTTAAAGAAACAGTAACATGAAGTGTTCAAGACAGAAGCTGAAATAAGGGTTTTCTAAAACACCAGTGTTAGAAAAATTGGGAATTTCTTTTAGCTTCACGTTATGTAAAACCACTACGGGAGCACAAGAGGGACAAGATACTGTCTCTTGAAGCTTTTCCTTAATTCACCAGATTATATTGATTTCAGATTATCCTCAACTCTAAAAACATTACCACTTACTGGTATTATGAAATTTCAGTAAAAAATATCAAAGTGGAGGCTTCTCTTCATATTAATGCGACCCCCCTCCCCCCAAAATTCTCTCACTCTCAGGTCTTGGATCAGCCTGTGAGTCATCCATCAGTCAGTCGGTCCATTAACTTGTCAGTCACCACGACGGCCAACATCCAGACGACCAATCTTTGATCTTGTCGTCTTTCTAGCAGCTAACCTTGTTATGCCTCCACCTCAGTGTCACAACACACACACACACACACACACACACACTTACGCACTGACACACACACAGCTTCAGCTAGATAACAAGGCCAGCAAATGAGGCTAACCTCGTGTAGCGGAGCAGCAAATCAAACCCCCAGCAGCCTCGCGCTGCACCGCCGCCGCTCACAGAAACGATGATGATGACGGTGATGATGGTGTCTGCACTGCTGAGACCTGAAACATCACCACCCTCTAATCGCTGTTTGATTCCCCACAGTGACACAAAAAAAAAAAAAAAAGAAGGAGGGGAGCGGGAAGAGGATGAGCAAAAAAAAAGGAGAGTTGAAAAGGTTCACTGAGGCTTAGAATAAAATATGCTCGTTTTTCTTCCATGAGCTAAATTTAGACGCCTGCTGTCACTTAAAACAGACGGTTAATGAAGCATCCAAACCCCCGCCTCCAACAACAGCTCCCTGCTGAGTGATACCGGTACTCAGTTTTCTTTAGAAAACAAATCTTTGAGCAGATGATAAAAGGCACCTTGAGGAAAGACACCAGAGGGCACCATAAAACAGGACTTCAGGGTACAGCTCAACAGCCAAACCAAGCATGAGAAATGAAGACAGGGACCTTCTGACAGGAAATGAAACCTTTATTAAATGTTTTTAAGTGCCTTAAATATGGTGTTATTTTGCGTAGAGTGTAAGGAATTGTTTTACAAAATCAGGGTACCTTAAAATGTGTGTTTAGACTGTCCTAGTAAAGCAACAAGTCCTTAAAACAGACACATTTTTAAGATGGTATGAGGCTCATGGTACAATGTGGTTTTGACACATGCTTTAAGATGGTACTTTTTCAAAAAGTTCAAGGGGTACCTTAACACAGATTCTCCCATGTGTTAGAACAGAACTTGCTCTTAAGTGTAACTTTTTGCTTGATGTCAAAGCATGCTGTCAATCCCCAAGGAACCAAATAAATACAGACACTCCTAGGCTCCTGAATGTTTAAGAGTACCTTTCTATGGACTCTGATTTCATTTAAAGTGAATAAGA
>RPOG01003383.1:45000-65122 GCA_008086565.1 Thalassoma bifasciatum
TTTTAAATTTCCATGAAAAAAGTCAAATATTTATAAGATAAAAGTTTGAGCTAAATAAATTGAATAAAATTTCCAGGATAAAAGTCGTGCAGCCAGAGTCTGCGCAGTAGAGAATTTCCGGTGGAGCCAAGTAAAAAAGAGAAATAAAAATATTTATTTCTTCTTCTTCAGAAGGTTTAGTCTCCTTTTGGCTCTTTCCCGAAGTTTCTTATATCCCCGGTAAAAACTACTCACGAACGGCAGCTGTCAACTATCGTAAAACGAAACTTATATCACGGTTTTTAATGTCCAATAACTAATGAGAAACTAACTTCTCAGGAAAAAAAACACCTGAACACAGTGCAGCCAGGTGACATTGTCATACTACCTTAGCGTAAGGATGAGAGAAACGTTTCTACGAGGTATCATAATTTTTTTAAGTTTTCCCGGCTCATATCTGGAATACATGGGGAGGCGGGGCTTATGACCTATACTGCAGCCAGACACCAGGGGGCGGGGCTTATGACCTATACTGCAGCCAGACACCAGGGGGCGGGGCATCTGCTGGAGGCTTCAGTTTGAGCCTAACGTCGTTACGTCCACTCATTATACAGTCGATGGATAAGAGTTCAAACTTGGGGGAATGTTTCTGAATCACCAGGACAAAAGTCAGACATTTATCGGGCAAAAATATGATAAAAGATAAAAATTTATCAGGAAAAAATATACAAGTTTGGTCAGAAATTTGTTTTTACAGTGGTAAAGCTACAAATGTACAAAAATTAAAATGGAAAATGTTCCAGTTGAAATCAAAAGTTTAACAGAAACAGAGCTTTATTCTCCAAAACAAATGCAACTCTGAAAGACAGGGAAAAAAATGATAACAGGCAATGACCAAATTTGGGACAGTTTTTTCTTTTGGACTTACCTCAAAGAAGTATTTCCACTGACCTTTTACTATCTGTAAAAACTCATTTGATTTATACAGAAATTCATAAAGTGAAGTTATTTTTCCATCCTCAGCTTTAATTCTGATCACGCTGACGCTTTCAAACGTCTTCAACTCAATGTCAGCAACAATCAGATGAGATGAGAGAGATCTGTGTGAAACTACAAAGCCCTGACCTGCTTGACTCCTCGTTTATATCGCCGTGCCATTACGGCTCCGTAATTAGCGACAGAACACGCCGCAGTGATGTAGAGGCAAACCACTCGAAGAGGCAACACAACGTTAATTAGAGTCTGCGGAAAGAAACAACACCATACACAGAGATACGGTTCAGCGGGCAAATGAGACGGCAAATGGGGCCTACCAAAGTGGATGAAGAATACTCAGCATCTGTGTGTGTAGAAAAGTGTGTGTGTGTAGGAGGACAGCATGTGTGTGTGTGTAGATTGATAAAAAAGTCGGCCATATGCACAAAGCTCCTGTTAAGTGTGAGTGTGAGCGACTGCAAATGTGTGAAAGTGCTATGTACATGTGCTGCATACGCTCCATATGTATACGAGGTTAAAGTCGAGCTTGTGTGTTTGTGTGTGTGTGTCTGTAGGAGGCTCCAGCTTCTTCAGAAAGCATTTTCCCAGAAAGTCATTAACATTCATTCACACAGGCAGCCTTCCATAAACAGTCATTAGAGGAGGAACACTTACTGTACCCCCGGATCACCGAGCCTCTTCACACTCCACGTCCCCGCCTGATTCCCCGGTCTCCAATTTAATTTAAAAATCCATCAAACGCCGTGTGAAATAAATACTTTCAGCCAGAGCTGGGTCGCAAGTTTGCAAACTTTTTTGTAAGCGCTGAGGGCCTTGAAAGAGAGACGTCTGAAAGTCCAATCACGCTGTTTGTGTGCGCTGTCTCACTGAGGAGAAACATTTATTCAGTTTCAGCTCGTTGGGCTAATTACTCGCTAATCTGGAGTGAATCTCATCATGTAAACAAAGTTTCAGTAATCTCTTTTAGTGGTGAACGTCAGCGCTAAATGAGCTCTTCGTGTCTTTTTTTAACAGCTGGAAAGTGAGGCTTGAATTATTTACATTTCACCTGCAGTAGACGAGACACTGTGAACAGGTGCTTGTTGTAGTCAAGCTTAGTTAAGATTTTGCAGGTTTTCTTTGTGGAAACTAAAGTGTCACAGCCAAAATTCAGCAAAATTAGAGCTTTAAGTATCTTATACAGAAGGCTCTGACACATTAGCTTGAAAATTACAAACCTGTCTGAGACGACCTGTTTCCGAACTTCAGGTCTTTATTTTAAATTTCTATAGCAAACGTCTAATTTGCATAAATACCCGTTGATTATACATTCTCCAACTGAAGACATAAACAAGGTGAGATGGTTTAAAGATGTTTTTTTTAAATATATATTTTTCAAGGTAACTTGTGTGTTCAGCATGAAAAAAAAACAGACCCTTTGTTTCCACATGATACAAAACAACAACAGCAAAAAAACATTATAATAAACACATTCTACAAAATAAAGCAACATTAATAAGCATAGGATGGCACTTTTTAATGTTCAACTCTCATAATATATGGATCATTCCATGTTTTCAGTAAAATTTGTATCATGTTACTTAACCCTCTGATGCATGAATCATGAAAGTCAGTGTCAGGATTTTTCCCTTGAGTGTTTTTATTTGATTTAAAGCATGAAAAAAACTTTTCCTTTTTTTTTTTTTTTTCAAATATTTGTAACTGAGCATTCAACATAAAACAGTGTGAACTTAATATAAATATGACTTATTTTGTTTTTGTCTTCTTTTTTTTCTTTTGGTTATTTCATGAATAATGTTTTTGTAATGCTTTGCGAAGCATTTTCACTCTCTTTCATCCATTTTAACACTGAATAACACTAAATAATTATTTATATATATATATATATATATATATATATATATATATATATATATATGTTTATGATCTTTTTTAAAAATGTAGTTATTTTTTTAATTGTTGTTAAATCAATTAGATAAGGAACAATTACAAGCAGCACACCAAAAGGTCAAAACCACAAGTTAAAAATCAATAAAGCAATAAATAAATAAATATCACAATCGTCTAGTTTTTTATTATTTCATCGTGCCATGCACCAAAAAGGTGCCCAGCCCTCACGGGTTTACATGACACTTAAATAATGCACAAAAATTAGTTGAGCAAAGATGAGAGCGTCTCAACACGGTACCAATCAGACAGAAAAAAAATCAAATTTATAAAATATAAATCGTTCAGTGTTAAAATGGATGAGAGAGAGTTAAAATGTTTCGCAAAGCATCAAAAAAAGATTATTAATTAAATTACCAAATAAATAAGAAAATAAAAGGAGTTAAAAAAAAAAGTCATATTTACATTAAGTTCTGTTTTAAAACTTTTTTTCCAGGCCTTAAGACAAATAAAAACACTCAAGGGAAAAATTCCTGACACTGACTTTCGTAATTCATGCATCAGAAGGTTAATATCAGCCTCTGTCCGACACCCTTGATTTCAGCTACCGTCTCTTTAAGAAACTTCAAGGCGCTTCAGAGACCAACATTCCGGAACTTGTTGGATTGAGTTCCGGAATCCCATTCAAGAAAAACGTGACAACAAGTTAAGGAATATACTCATATGCTTAAGACTCAAAATCTGACCTGGAGAGTTTGGAAAGAGTCACAAAAATCCACAAAGAATCATTTTGAACTTAAAACATTTTTGGAGTTGACATCCAACATTTTATCTTGACATACAGAACACAAAATTCAAAAAAATGCCAATTCCAGTTTTTGAAATAAACTTTGCTGGAAAAATTCTGACGTATGTTCTTGTTTCCTAACCATCAGCTGGTTACTGTTAACTCCTGTTATGGATTATTTTGTGTCGTGACTTTGATTTGAAAAATGATAAATAGTTTATGTTGCAAAAGTGGTTTGGTCTCAGGCGCTTTACGGTTCCTCATTAATAATCCTCTGGGTAATAAATGTAAATACGCCGTCTCCGTAAATAAGATAAATAAGAAAAACAGCCGTGTGGGCGTTTGTCTTCCTGCCCTTCATCACTCAGCATTAATTGCTCATTTTATTGGAGGCAGAATTATTCATCCTGAAGGCACAGACAGGCAGAAGGATGCACTCATATTAATTATTATTAAGGTAAACAGACTGAAATGGCTTCATTAATCAGAGCGTCCACACTGGAAACACTTTATGAAAACATCACGAGGGTCATTTTCATTTTTCATAACGTAACTCACGCCTCGACCTGTTAACTGTTCTTTTTGACTTCTTCATCACAGTTTCTTCCCTCTCAGATTTTTTAGCTTGATTTAGTTGTTACTCTGAAAATCAGGCCCGGCCTCTCGAGCTCTGTTTAAGGATGTGATTGTGTTAAGAAGCTCTTCTGTTTCCTGGAGCGTGTTTAAATGTCTCTTTTTCCACCTGAAGCACTCTTGGCTGCTCTCGAAGGACCAATTAGACTCTAACTTTGGTCGTGTTTCCTCGCCTCAAAGACATCCCACAGGCCCCATTTACTTTAACTTTGTTTAACTAGAGTAATCTTCGGAGTTAGAAAGTGTTTCCCATGGAGCTGTTCAACAGAGCTGGTCAGTTTGCAAAAGAAATGTTCACATGTGGTAAAGAAAAAACCAACAATGTACAATATTTTTAACCTCTTCGTCTGGCGTTAAGTATCCCTGGGAGTTGGAAGCCATAACTTGGTTTATTTGCTTTTACCAAACAGTTGGCACGTTGAGAAGTGAAAACAGATCTCATTACAATGATGCAGCCAGAGGTCTTCAACAGAAGGTCCGTGGCCCCTATGAGGTCCATTGAAGTAGAGCAGGCGGTCCAAGACATTGTTGCAATTTTTCACAAACAAATATTGGAAACACTTCACTTTTCAGCTTTCACAATTCAAAAAACTTTCTTTTTGTATACTTCTTTGAAATTTCCCCTGAATTTCATGATAACTGGGTGAAAATAAGCATGTAACTTCATTTTAATGTCAGAATTTGATGTCACGCAAGTCATAATTGGTAAGTAAATGTTTAGTTCAATTTCTTTCAAATGTCCCCTGAATTTCAATGTAAGTAGGGAATAATTAGTTGATCATTCATTTTATATCAAATCACAATTCACCACAAAATGTATGTCAAAATGTCCCAATATCACCTTGTAATTACCTAGTGCCTAGAAAAAGTATTCACCTTCTTGGATGTTTTACCCTTTTGTTGCTTTTGAAAATTCATCATGATCAACATATTTTGGCTTTTGTGACCAAAAAAAAAAGTTAAAAAAAAAAAATCATCTTCAATGTCAAATTGCAAACTGATTTCTATAAAGTAATGATAAATAAATAAAAATGTGTAAGATAAAATAAACATTAAAATGGTAAAACATCCAAGGGGGTGATTACTTTTTATAGGCACTGTATGTTCTGCTTTTCCAGGAAAGCAGGTGATAAATAGCTGCTGATTTACTGAATACATTTCAAGTAATATGAAGTTAAGTCCACAATTAGTTATTAATAATTCACTAATTTTCATCGACTAACCTTAAAATTAAAAAGGAATTTCAAAGAAACCGTACAAAACAGTAACTTACCAATTTTTATTTTCTTGCAGGTAAATTCTGACATTATTTTAAAAGCAGTTACATGCTAATTTTCACCCAATTGTAATGAAATTTGGAGATTAATTTCAAATAAGTAAATTTTAAATGGTTTGTTTGATTATCACCGAATTCTGATCTGATCTGTGGACCTGTAAAGTAAAGTGCTACCCAAATATTTGCTCCCCCAAATTTCCATTTTTACTCAAAATATTGTCTTTGAACACACTTCAATGGATACATGGAGACCAAAGAAATGACATCAGTATGTCACAAATAAAAACTTATCAAAGAAAATACCTGAGAAAATACCAGAATAAACAGGAGCGATAGAAACATGCAAGAGACACAGGTGCAATCATTCAGGGTGGGGTACACAATCACCGAGGAAGGAGTCAATCCGGACTTAACACTGTGGGGAAAATACTACAAATAAAGCAGGAAACTCGACGTGATGAGTACAAAAGGACGAGGACATGGAAAAAAATAATACAAGAAACAATAAGTACATTACAAAACAAGCAAAACCTCAACTTGCTAAACCACCGAGCCGAAACTGACAAATCTATCTGCCTTGCAAGTTTAAGAGCAACATCTGTTAGCTCTTTGCTTTTTAAAAAAAGTCCCCTTTCATAATACATAAATGTCAAATGTTTGAAATCCACATCATTACTGCTTTAATTAACTCCTAACTTTGTCTCTTGACCTTTCAGTCTCAAAGCTTTAATGATGTGTCAACATTTTGTTCTGAGGTGGATTACAATAACAATCAGATCGTGTATAAATTAAGTCATCCATAATTTATCGCACACCCCTGGAGAAAGCTGTGACTAATGACATAACTCTGCTGGTTATTTGTACATGTATTAGCTGCGCTTAATTTACCCATTTCCTCCCTGTAATAATTCATGTTGACAACCAATATCGGGAATATTCACAGTATATTTGGAACATTTTCAGCCGCTGTATTTCCACGGTGCAGCTAATGAGGACAAATCAAGCAGAAGAAAACTCCCACAGTCGCAGCAACAACAAGTGAGCGCTCCAACACATCATTAGCGAACTCCGAGTCACAGCGAGTCAGTGTCGTTATGAGGCTCAGGGGCGAAAGTCAGAGAGCAGCAGAGATGGCAATAGATTTATCTGAGGTAACACGGAGGAAATGTGCAGGGATGACTGAATATATGAGAATGTATGGATGTGTGAGCTGTGTTCACTGTACATGTTGAACCGAGCTGAAGCCTTAACGAGGGAAAGAGACTCCACCAGAAAAAAAGCATCTTATTCTCAGCCTGGTTTTAAACTTTAGGGGTTAAAGTGAGAACTAAAAGCAGTTTTATTTGTGCGGAGAGCAAGAGATACGACCAAAGCAGCACATCACAGAGTCCTTCTTCTTAAATCTTTAAAGAGGGGGTATCCCTCTGGTCCCACTATAGCGTCTTTACATGACTCACAACAGAAGAAAATCCCCATTTTCTCTCTGAAGTGTTGTATAAAACCCTTATTTCAGCCTCTATCAGAAAAGTTCTGATGTAGATGCTGCTGCTTTAAGGCCTCCTGTTCCACAAACCCTCTTCTTTCTGATTGGTCAGCCTCCTGGAGGTCTGTTGAGGGCAGAGCTATGGACAGACTTTGGTGTTTGAGGCCCCCACAAAAAGTGAAATGAACCAGTTATGAGATTGCCACATGATGTCATTAATTCTGAAGTCTGGGGAAGATCTCGCAAAAATCTTTTGACGATCTCGTGAGTGGAGAGTTTTGATCAGTTAACGGACAGATTCTGGGATTTCTACAACATTTAGATGCATAGATGGTTTGTGATGTTGCACATTTGGTATGAACACCCATTTCTGCTGCTTTTTGTCTGAGTTTAAGTTGTGGGAAAGCTGAATACCCCCTCTTTAAACCTCAAAAAAATCTCTCGAAGTCAAACAAGACTTTAAAAGGAGGGAACACAACAGACCTGCACTTAGTCACGTAAACACAAAACACTTCTGTTTTCTCCATAGACTTAAAAACATGACAAAATAGAATCCGTTGGTTTCTGAACTCTGAAGAACTCTGAAGTTTACGATGGCGGTCACTATTCCAGAAACGCAGACTCATCCTTTCAATCAATCAACGTAAACACTCTATTGATCAACCCCTCTAAATACTGACAATGTTTTCTTGAAAATCCCAGTGAACATGTTCAAATCTGCCATAAAGAAAAACAATTTGGTGTAATTCAAATCAAACCTGTGGCTTTTTCTCACATCACTCCTCACTCTCACTCTTTTTCCTGTGAGATAAAATCACCTTTTTCCACTGATGTTCAAAAAGTGAACGTAAAATAATTTTAAAAAAATCTGCAAATCATAGAATCGTGATTTTATCAAATCAGCCCCCCCGAGAAGTCATAAAAGCATCAAATTGGGAGTACAGCATATCGTTTCAGCCTTGCCATTCGCTGTCCGCTCTGTTTAAAGGTATAAAAAAAAGCCGGGAATATGTAACTTTTAACCTTTTAACTTTTAGTTGTTGATCTTAACATCAACCAATATATGCCAACCTGTCTGCAACTTAACAATGCTACTCATTAAGCAAATTTGAGTAAAACTGTTTTTCTTAAAAAGAATCAAAACAGACGTTTTTTTAAATAGATACACCCCTGCACAGTGTTTTCTTATCACATTTATAAGCTAAATCCCAAAAATAACCTCTCGAACCAGGCTGTAAACGTGTTAAAATATGCTTTAAAAATGAACATTTTAACATCAGAGATAATTGGGTGTCTTTGATTTTTGGAGTCAGCCCCTAGTGGACACTTGCAGAAGTAAACTTTTATGGACTTCCACTTTGGTTTGATCTTATGGCAACAGTTTACCACCTATTGTTGTCTTTATCTACAACCTGAAACTCTGACTCTGTCTTTACTAAATCGTTAATCCCTGATTCGGAATAACGATTCTATCACATATTTGCTTTTTTGTCTATTTTCTGAACTTTTAAGGTCACCATCTTGCATTCTGGACTTCGGCTAACTTTGGCAGCTTTGGTTTGACCACTGACTAAAAATATCTGGCAATTAGAATATGGACAAATTCATTGTTTGGCTTTCTCAGATTTTCATTATATGTAATGTTGTGCAAACAAATTGTTTAGTTGTAACTAAACTAAGTATGACTGGAGGCCATGACTCCTATGTCCTACATAAACAAACACAAAACTCTGTTTTTTATGCTGTAAAACCAAAACCTTGGTGAGGCAGATGACCTGAGCCTGCAGCAATGAGCGCCACTAAATGACTTTGATGTTCCCCTTTTGGAAAAAAAAAAAAAAGAAGAATCCAGCTAAAGGCGTTCCTCTTTTGTCCTCAAACATGACTGGAAACAAATTGGGTCTAATAAGGACAGGACGTTCACCCTCATCAGCACACACACACACAAAAAAACACACACGGCAGGTTACCAACAGTACGGCATTGGAGTCTTACACTGAGATATGTGTGATCAGGCTCCCACAATGCATTTCTGTTTAATAGAGACCCCACAGGAACCTGAAGAGCTGCATCCTGGAGATGATTAGATCAGAGCGCCTGATTCTCTCATCAGTATTCTGCCAGTGACATTTTACTACACACACACACCAAAACACACCAGAGCTGTAAGGTACAGAGAGGTGAGTGTGTGTGTGCACTGATATAAGTTTCTGTGAGCGTGTTCAGCTCTTTACACACAGTTATATCCTCTTACACTTTACACTTTGGCTACAGAAGATGTTCTGTAAGCAGGTTCACTCTGCTTTTAACGACTCATTATCATATATTGATGCTTTTTTGGAGGGAAATGTTTACCTGTCAGTGTATCATCCAGCGTCAGAGGAGCTGGTGTGTGATTTACAGCTGGCAGGGATCAGGTGGAGCTCCTGCTGAAGGTTTTTGAGGTCAGACAGAACTCAGAGAGACGACAACAGATGTGACCGTTAAACACCAAACTGACCTGCTGTCTGCTCACACACTGAGGGGAAAGTCGACTAAATCACAGAATCAAAGAGTTTCTGACTGATGGAGTTAGTTTGTGTGTTTCTGGTGAGTCCCAGTTTCACAGTAAATGTTTCTTACACAGATGCTTTACCCTAAAAACAGCATTCTCGTTAATTAACTATAATCCAAGTTTGTTGAAGTGACATCTTGATGCAGATTTGTTGAAGTGAAAAGCAGTTATAGTTATTTTTGAAACATTTATCAAGTCTTTCACTCATTGCTCACGGAAAAAAAAGCATACACAGACATTTGTTTTCAAGGTTCAACATCAGAAATGTTTTAAAAGCTTGCGCATGAAATGAATTTAATTTCCTCTCGCATTGTTTGGGACTGAAAAGAAGACCTTGGTTCTGCTTTTAAAACTCCCCAACCTGCACTTCTACTACCTCAAAAAGGCCAAAATAACCTGTGCAATTTATGTTTTTATTCTTTCATTTTCACTGATTCAATTTATCTGGAATGAAACAGTTGAGTTTGTTTGGAAATATCAACAGAAGAGCTTCTGACTAAAAGCGTTATCACATTTGACTTAAAACAAACCAACAGATGTGAGCAAATATTTGCACAAAAACAATAAAGTTTATCAGTTTTATCATTAAATATCTTGTCTTTGTGGTGTATGCAACTGAATATATGTTGAAGAGGATTTGCAAATTATTGTATTGTGTTTTTTATTTACATTTTACACATCGTCCTAACTTCATTAGAGTTGGGTTTGTTTAAATGAGCAGTAAAAAGCTGTTGTTTCGTTCATTAACAAGCAGCCGAGAGTTTAATTAGTTCAGTTTACCTGCTCTCAAAGTGGGTCAACATTAGGTTTTAGTTTTATCTCCACTGTACAAGCTGTAGATAAGAATTTCCTAGAACAGAGGATTTCTGTGGCATCTAGTTTGTGGTCCACATTAAAACAGAAATACCTGACTGTGAAAGGAATTTAAAACACCAAATAGAAAGAAAATTAAGTTTCTGATCCTTAATAAAGCCAGAATAGTCTTCCTCCGCATTAAAATCATTTGTGTAGTTTTTTCCTTTTTGTTTATACAGCTGACCACTAGAGGGCACTGCAGCTCCCAATGATGTAAAAGCAGGTTTCCCTCAGAGAAAGAGTCTTTCAAAGGTGAGCATTGTGTGGAAACTGAAGGACTAAACACTTCTGAGAATTAGAGGGAGGCTGAAACTTTGCACACACACACACACACACACACACACACACATATATTGGATGCCTGTGTCGCTGTCGAGACAACCACTGCAGCGTAAAGGATGACAGATTCTTCCAGAAGGAGGAGTGTGGGATGTTCTTTACTGAGCATCAAACTGAGAGAGAATTCTGGTCATTCTTACTGATATTATTTGAAAAGCATAAATAATTCAGCTGTTTTGTGTTTTTATTCCTTTATTCATCAAAACAATCTATAAAAAGAAGGAAGATCTGCATGTGGAAAGAAAAGAAAAGGCCATCTTCATGTGTGTGTTTGTCCATCTGTGAGGAACAAACACACACACACTGTGTAAATATTCAGCAAACCCAATCGGAGAATTAATATGACTAGATCCACTCTCACATGTGTGTGTGTGTGTCTTCATGTGTGTGTGTGTGATGTTGACCATCTGGTTCCCATTGAGACTCGTGGGGGAGCACTGAGTTCACCTTTCACCCACTTCTCTCCTGAGTCACAAGAAACACACACACACACACACACACACACACACATGAAGACACATTTTCATAGCAGCATGAACTTTCCACATGTATCACCTGGCTTTCTCTCTGTTTTAAATACTTGATTCTGATTGGTCGAGGAGTCATTCAGGTGACTTTGACCTCATCCACAATGAAGATCATCCACTGTTTTTTAATTTTGCTTTTTCCTGGAAATGTTTCATGGGAATTTTCTAAAATTTACTTTGACTGAATTTACCTGATCGTGTTCATGAATATTCATCTTTTGGTTTGTTATACGCCGGCATGAATATAAATATATCCAATGCTATATTCTCAAATGACATTACCAACCAATTTTCAAGTTTTTTTTTTCAAACTGAGTCTAACTGTCATAAATAAAGGCATAAATATTAATCACAACTAACCTCTAAAAATTAAACAGATTGTGATGCGTATTTATTAGTTTGACCTAAACGTGTCCATAACTTAAAGTCAAATTATACCATCAAATATATTTCTTAAAGTGGTCTCAGTGGAAATGCTGCAGTGGTTGATGATTATAAAATGTGATTGAGATTGCTGCTTTGTTTGATTCATGGCACACAGTTAAATCCACTATCGCTCATGTTTTTTCAACCGATTTCATTTTTGAAAACCTCATTCAAGTTAATAACAAGAAAAAACAAAAACAAAATTTCTGAGCCAATTTTTGTGTGGATACTTTAAGTAGAATCAATTCAAGTTGACAGCAACAAAACCCTTAAAATCCTCATAGAAATTTTCAGGAAACTTAACTGATTTTCTCCCCTTTTTGCAACCCTTTAATCAATAACATCAGTCGACACAGAGGAAACGAAATAACATGACAGAAATCCTTAATGCAGTACATGGGCTACTCACTTTATCACCTTATAAAGATCAAAATACAGAACTTAGAACTGTCATTGTATAAAAGAATAAAAAGAGTACAATAATTGGCGCTCTTTTACGTTGCTTTTCTAAAACAAATTAACGCTTAACTGATTAAAGTAAAACATCACATACACAAAATTAGGTCTTATTGGTGAGGTAATCTGCAACAAGAGGACAAAAACTACATACAACTTAGTTTATAAACTGCAAACTGATTTTCTAATAAACAGTGTGAAGTGCAACAGATCTGTTGGGCCTGTTTTTGACTTTGCTTTTCTGGTTTTTGGTCTAGGAAATCACGCTTCTGTAGCATTGACCCATGATTTGAATATATCAACAAGTGGTTTAAACAGTTCTTAATGAAATCAACAGTTACCTGTGAGATTAGAATCCCCTCTTTAATAGCTAGATGAGACAAGATTGAAGAGTTTTTGTAACATATTACTTCACTTTTGTATTTAAAACTGTTACTTGGTGTTGCAGTATTGCAGTTGTAATGCTAACTCATCCCAGTAGGTGGTGATGATGCACCTCAAGGTGAGTGCCACCTGCCATTAAGGTGGAAAGAGCAAGATAAGTGTGGTGCATTGTGGACTGGTTTTATGAATACTGAGATTTTTCCTGACATCTGTGTACTTAGACGTGCTGCAGATGTTTCTTATTCTACATGCTGAGTTTTTGCAGAAACACTTAAAGGAGACAGCACCATTTAGGTCCATTGGAAAACTCAATGATGGTTCAAGAACACTCTTACTGATTTTTATTAACTTTAAAAGAGCTAAAGTTTTGCCTGTCACAACATTTTTTCAGAGTAATAAGATGTTTTGTGGAGAAATCAGACAAATGCACCAAATGTAAAGTTTGAGTTTTTGCAAAGGAGTTCATGCAAACTTCTCGAAAGTGCAGTTTTTATTTTTCTTTGTTAGATCATTAGAATACCTCTACCACTACCTGAAGGAAAAACGTAGCTGCATCCTTCCAGAAACTTCTTCCCAGCTCAGTTTGACTGTGAACACGTGCAGTGGCGGCGTTGCTGGGCCTGGCACGGGTCGGCACGCCGCGGCACATTTAACGCGCTTTGGCTCCGAGTTTCAGCACCAGCTTGGGCAGATGGTGAGCGGCATGACGGAGGGGGATCTGGTGACGCAAACATCACCCAACAGCTGAAACAACCCACCAGATACAGGTGGTGAGTGAGGCGGTCCACTCCCACACGCACAAACACACACACACACATGCACTATCACACACACACACACACACAGAGGAGGAAGTAGAGGGGGTTCATGGAGCAGGATGGTGTCTGTTACATAAAAACAGCCGGGGAGCTTCACTGTTGTTTGTCCAGGAGTTAGAACATGCAGACACTAATATCTGCACATTCTGTACAAGACAACAAAACACACACACATACACACACACACACTGTCATTGAGGATTGGTGCAGAAATCTGTCAGAAGGGTCTGAGTGCCTCCCAATGGTCTGCTGCTGCACTTTCAGAGGAAAACATTCAGTTTTATTGTTTACAGACAGAAAGCAGCAACATCAGGGTTCAATCCTGAAAGAAATGTTCCACACCTTCATCCTGCACACACACTTTCATTCAGCGGCAGAGAAGAGCGCCACGTTTAAAGATAGGATATATTTGTGATGTCAGCTGTCATGTGGTTCCAGGGGGATTTGGATTAACCGACCTCCACGGTCGCTGCTCGGAACCAGGAACATCCAGTTTTGGCAGCCAGGGTGGAGCAGAGGTAAACACGGCCGTAACAGCTGTTTGTGATTGGCTGAGACAGACATCCAGGTGACGAGTGAAGTCAAACATATAAATTTTACTCTAAATATTCCTGACACATTTAGGCACTCGGATATTTTTTTTCTAAAAGAAAAAGGAATATGTGCAGAAGTGACCTTGTGAAGCCAGACTGATGTCACAAAACAAATGTTAAACTTACTCCTGGTTGGTCAAGTGAGAAGCAGGAAGCAAAATAATGACAGTAAAACAGTGGCACGCAGAGACATTTTGACGGGCAGGGGCGAAAGAAAACGTCATAGACAACATCTTTTGGCTCCCTTTGGTGTGTGTATTGGCTCCTGAGAAGACACTAGAGTGCCAGTTTGGACAAAGGAGTGAACTTTGGCATGTATTTGGTTCCCAGGTAAACACTTTAAGGGGTTTTTTGGTTCCCAAAAGGACACTCAAGCACCAATTGGGCACCTGAGAAGGCACTTTTTTAACTTTTTAATTTAAAGTTTTTGTAACCAGCTTATTGAGATTTAAAATCTGTTTTGCCAGAGCGACCTGGCCAAGAAGCAGCAGCAGAATTTTACAATAGACAAAACACTCAGACATTCATACAAGGAACAGAGTAGAAGCAGGGACTATGAGCAAGATTAAAAACCATCTGATTTAAAACAACGACAAAGACAAATTCTTTTCAGTTCCTTTTTGTAAGAATTTTTTTTTGCATATTTTGGCTCCTGAGAGGGCCGTTTGGTCATCATTTATGACCCCAGGAGGACAGTTTATCAGATTTTTACCAGGACAAAGAGACAGGTTAGTGTGATTTGCTCACCAGGAGAGCATTTAAGGGTGTGTTTTGGCTCCTTTGCCGCCTTTTTGGTGCTTTTTTTGGCGCCCAAAAGGACACTTCAGCTCACAAGGGCGTTTTGGCACACGTTTGGCTCCCCTTAGAGCGCTTCAGTGCATATTTTGGCTCCCAGTAGAGCACTTAAGCATGTCTTGGCTCCCACACAATCACTTAACAGCGTTTTAGCTCCTAAGCAAGCACTTTAGCATGTCTATCCGGTACCCAAGAGGATATTTTAGCCCCTTTTGGCTCCTAAAAGAACACTTTGGAGTGTGTTTTTGGCTCCAATGAGAGCAGTTTATCATGTTTTTTACAGTCAAAGGGATAGATTAGTGTGGTTTGCCAACCTGGAGAGCACTTCAGCCTTTTTTTTTGCTCCCAAAAAAGCACTTTAGCACTAGTTGGGCTCCTATTTTACAATAATTTGGCCACAAGGAGGGGTGCAGCCCCCCCTTCCCCCCCCTCTGTGCACACCACTGCAATAAAAGTAATAAGGATGTAAGGTTAGAGTAGAAAATCTAAAATCACTTGTTATGATGACATCAGGTTTTGATTGCAGCCTCTAGTGGCCACTGAAAGAACTGCAGTTATTTTACTTCACACATCATCTTGAACAGCAGGGAACTTTACAACCTCACACACTTTCAGATGACACAGCAAGACACCTGCAAAGCTGTCTGTGAGTAAGGATAAGCCTTTATTGGTGTTTGGGGGGAAAAAGCCAAACCACATATGCCATCATCCCTGTGGACAGCACACAATACTGGTGAGGAGTTGGGGTAGTGTTGCGCTCATGGGACTTGTAGTTCATAACAGTCAGTCACAACATGGAGAAGTTAGCTGAGAATCCACAAAATTGAAGGAAATAACAAGGCTGTGTACATTATTGTTTTCATCATAATTATTGTCAGTAGAATGCTGTTTTCATCATCCAGCAGAACCGTCGCTGCCGCCGAGTGAAGAGTACGCCTCAATGGCCCACCGGAAAAAAGCTGTAACACGCTCAACAACACAGTTACATAGAAAAATATCACTGTCAAAAAGTTTCTGAAAGGTCTGTGAGGAAATCCAAAACTCCCAGATATCAAAAAGAAAAAATACACATGGCTTTCTTCTTCCATTCAGAGATGGAAATGTAAGCAGCTCTGAGACTTTTCTTCCCGGGATTTGAATTCAAAAGTTTGTGTCCGTGTGTTTCAGGTTTCAACATATTCCCAAAAAAGGAAAGAGACAAGAAAAAGGAAAAAGATATAGATATCAATATATAACTACAGCTCCCATAATACACCTGGAGGTTTTTTACTGTAAGTCTCTGTAAGTAAATGGTGTCAACAGAAAACAGGATCATGGGAAATCAAGTGTGCGTTGTAATTGGGAATTTGCATTGACCAACTGAAAGAAAAAGTGATAATAAAAATCAAAACTGTGGGTTAATAACGAGCAACTGTGACCAAAATCATTTGAGTGTTTTTTAAAGTTAGGTGTAGTTGCTCACTTTAAATAAATAGACGGCGGTTTTAAGGAAATGTTCACTAAACTCCTCCCACTACAGCGTCAGTCCAATGTTAGCCTCATTCTATAATGTCACAGGAAATAAGATTTGAATTTCTTTGCATTAGCTTTAAGAAGTATTCTTTTTGTTACTTCCAGGGCCACATGTTCGCATATCATCAAGTAATTCAATATATAAGCTTAGTAGTCAAGTGTTGAGGTATTTAGATTTTCTTTCAACATACTTAGGAAGAAAAGATCTTAACAAAATGTTATTAAAGCTCCCTAGAATATATTTTTTAGTTTGTGTTGATTTTGGTGATAATACTATTATCTCTGCAGATTTTTTCCTCCCCATATAACTCTGTTTTTCTTACTTTTTTACCTCTTTATCTCTCATTGTGGAAAAAATATGAAAAAAAAACATAGTCTCTTGTGACACCTACCCCATTGCAGCTGTTACAAAACAAATATTTGGATGAAAAAGGAATTGGCAGTTTTTGTCTTATTGCTTAATTATCTTTTGTCAGTCATACAGAGCAATCTAAGTTAATATTAGACTTTTTTTAACTGATTAAAAATTCTGCACAGGAGCTTTAAACGGAGCTAGCCCACCACATGAGGATTATATTACATTCACTGTTACATGTTAGAATGTAAACCACTTTTTTGAAGTTGCTGTTAGTAACATTGGTAACGTCAAAGTCAAGGATTTTTCTACTTACTACTTACTTAAACAGTGCATGAAACCTTACAGGGTGGTGTTGTCCCAAATAAAACACTGCAGCTTTGCACTTAAAAGGAAATTGCACTTCAAACTGTTCACATATGTTCTACTGTTATTTACTAATTGCAATAATCCACTATAGTTTGATCTGTTCCCGCCCTTTTCTATATGTAGCCAATATGGCGACCATTTAAGGTGGGAAGTATTCAGTGTTTCACACTCAACTTTTTGACTGTTTTGAGTTGTGTCAGCTGAGAAAAATAAGTCAACTGTGTTTTTCCAAACTGTCAATGTGAACGCACTTATACACACACAAAACTTGTTAGTGTAGAAGTTTGCCATTTGGGAAACGGCCTTATTGTCCAGATTTCTACTAATTTGAGTGACTGGACGCCGTTACAATTTATAAAATGGAGTAGAAGTGTTTTCACAAAAATAAAAAATTGATTTTACACAGCACTGAAGATGTTATTTAGTCTATATTGTTAACAAGATCTGCAATCGTAACCTGTCGCTTTAACATGTAAAATGAGTATCCTTGTGTAAAATTATAGAGCACCTGAATAACTGTGATTTACACCTCAGTAATTAAGATTCATCTTTTCCAAACAATGTACAAAGTTCTTCAGGGGGCCTGTTTATGTTGAATTAATAGTTGAAATGTAAGAAAAATAAATACCAAGCTGTTAGAAGCTGCTCTGTGTGTAAACAAAAGCGTGATACAGCTTGTTGTCCATAATAACAGTCATTAATTGCAGGATTTCAGGAGTTTGACACTGATTTCACGCCTCAGTTGCATCAAGTTTATTTGACCTTGATTTGACCCTAAACCTAACCCCTAACCCTAATCCTAACCTAACCCTAACCCAACCCTAACCTAACCCCTAACCCTAACCCAACCCTAACCCTAACCCTGACACTGCACCCAAAATTATGGCGAAACCCTGATCATATCTATTATTTACAGTTTCCAAACAGAAACCTTCAGAAACATCTTGATATTTCCCTCTTAGCTCACTTCGCTAACCAAATCTACCAACAGTAACTTCAAATTTCACTATTTAATTTTGTTTAAATGGATAAAAATACAAGGTTGTGTGTCATTTTTAGCATAAAATAATGAGAATAAAAAGTGTTTTTCAACTACTGCAATTGTTGAAAAGTTTTTTTAAATTTGAATTAACTGACGCCAGATTAAAGAGTTCTCGACACCAAACTTGAAGGGACAAAAGAACAGGAATCAAAAGTGGGCGGAGTTTCGTGAACATTCCGATAGTTCTGCCCTAGAATTTGTTAGTTCTAACGTGGGGTTAAACAAAATCAAGATATAACAAAAAAAAAAAGAAAGAAAATAAGGGCGTAAATGACTCATTACAGGACATAAAATACAAATCCCCCCCAAAAAAACATAAATTCTGTCATCAAATCAAAGACTTTTTGTTTTTTTTTAAATGTGTATTTAATACCTCAGACAAAAACACCTGAGAAAAAACTGACAAAATGATTCAAATGGGTTTTTTTTCTGTAATATATTCAATTATGTATATTACAACTATAATCACATAATTCAAGCATATATCATATACATATATATCTAGTGAGAGAATAGTTCAATAGTCAATAGTACAGTTTTATGGTACAGTAGCAGTAGGGTGCATTTCTGGTTTTTCATTGGGTAAAGTTTGAAGGAGAGGTATAGACACGTGTTTGTGTGTAAATCTATATATCGATACAATATGCAACAAAAGAAAGAAAATTAAAAGAGAGATTAAAAGACAAAGAAAGGGTATAGGCAGTTCAGAACTGTGTGTGTGTTTGTGAAGTGTTTTAAAGTGTTGGTTTGCATGTGTGTGTTTGCATGTTCATGTGTGTGTGTGTGTGTGTGTCAGGTGAAGGATCAAACAGATCAGCACCATAGAAGTCCATAACAACATCAATAACAACAATAAGGATTCCAACCTGGGTGAGGTGTGTGTGTGTGTGTGTATGTGTGTGTGTGCATGCTGAAGGTTTCAGTCACTGTTCATCCGGGCAAATCAACCCTAAACCAGTTAGTATTTCATTTTTGCTCTTCCTGGACAAATTGAGGAGTTAATAGAGAGAAAGATTGCAACCACGTCGTGTTGTTGTTGTTGTTTACAAATTGTGTCTGAGTGTGTGCGTGTGTGTGAGCAAGACACAAAGTAAATGCAAAACCTGCCAGCGAAATCGTCCACCTCGTGTAATTTTCAAACATCTGCTCACGTTGCAGCTGTTCTAATGGCTAGTCACTTCCTTTTCATCTCTATTGTTTTTTTTTTCCTCCTTAACCTTCAAAATAAAAGCCCTGCGATTATTTCAAAAATCAGACACGGAATCAAAGAGAAGGTAACGAATCAAGTGCTCGAACAAGCCCACAAAGAAAACGAACAAAGACAAAAAGAATTCTCAAAACTATACAATTTTTGTTTCACCGTCTTCCCTCGAAACGCGCCCCGACGCCAAAAACAATCCTTACTAAGATACCGCTCCGTGTCTCGCACCGTGTGAAATACCTGATTCAACCGTGATACATTCTCTGAATCGCTTCACCCCAAAACTAACCAGCTCCGTGAAATTGAAAATAGATTATTTGTTGTTTAGCAATAAAACAGCTGAGAGGAAAAGCGTAAATGTGGCCCCGTGACTGTCCAGCTAACAGCCCCTCCCCGCCCCATATATAAAATATACAAAAGATTATCTCCAAAATCCTCCTCCTGACTATCTGCTAATAGAAAAATATACAATAATCCTATGTCAAAATCTCTTTGCGTTATGGACGAAAACCCTGCACCTCCTCCTCGTCTTTCCTGCGACTCCTTTTTGCTGGACTAGTCTTGCCTTCCTGCCCAGTTCAAAAATATACATGTTTTATTTGTCCTATATATAGAAAAAAATTACACATCTGACCTCTCCTGGCTTGTATCCGTGCCTTGAGCTTAAAAAGTGAGATTTCACTGGCATAATGTGAATTCAACACCCTGTTTGAACTGGCCGGAGCAGCGGCCGGACGCACTACCTGCAAAAAACGCCGTGCGACACCGGCCGTAAGCACAGCACCGAAGGTGACGTAAGCTGCCGAGGTGACACAAGGTGATACAGTACGTCATGTGAGGGGGGTTGGGGGGGGG